>CAUYPK010132847.1:0-14485 GCA_963574355.1 Loris lydekkerianus
CAGGGAACCACACGGGCGTCGAAAACGACCAAATTGAGATGATAAAAAAAAAAAAAACAAAAAAAAAAAAAAAATATATATATATATATATATAAATGCCCTACAAGTATATGAAAAAGTGTCCAATATCATTAACTAGGGAATATAGGACGGTGCTTGTAGCTCAGTGAGTAGGGCGCCAGCCCCATATACTGAGGGTGGTGGGTTCCAACCTGGCCCTGGCCAAATTGCAACAAAAAATAGCCGGACATTGTGGCAGGCGCTTGTAGTCCCAGTTACTCAGGAGGCTGAGGCAAGAAAATCGCCTAAGCCCAAGAGCTGGAGGTTGCTGTGAGCTATGACACCATAGCACTCTACCGAGGGTGACAAAATGAGACTATCTAAAAAAAAAAAACAACCAGGAAAATACAAATTATAATAGAACTCCTATGAGATACAACCTTATACCCACAAAGATAACCATTTTAAAAAGTCAAAAGATAACAAATGTTGGGAAGAGGGTAAAGAAAAGGGAACCCTTACACACTGTTGGTGGAAATGTAGATTGTTATAGCCATTGTGGAAAACAGCACGGAAATTTCTAAAATTAAAAACAGAACTACCAAATGACCCAGCAATCCCTCTTCTGTGCATTTACCCAAAGGAAATGAAGCCACCACCTCATAAAAATGTCTGCATTCCCACATTCATTATAGGATTATTCATAATAGCCAAGATAATGGAAACAAGCTAAATGTCCATCAGCAGAGGAATGGATAAAGAAAATGTGGTACACACACACACACACACACACACACACACACACAATACAACATTATTCTGCCTCTAAAAAGGAGATCTTGCCATTTGCTACAATATGCATGAAACTGGCAGACATTACACTAAGGGAAATGAGCCAGACACACAAAAAAAAAATACTGCATAATATCACTTATATGTGGAATCTGAAAGAAACAAAAAGTCAAATGCACAGAGGTAGAAAATAAAATAGAGGTTACTAGGGGGTGGGGTTGGGGTGGGGAATGGGGAGATGTAGGCCAGAGGATGCAAAGTAGCAGATATGTAGGATGAACAGGTCTGCAGATCAAATGCACAACAGCATGACGACTGACTGTAGGAGTAAAATTGTACTGTATTTGGGATTCCTGCTAAATGAGTAGATTTTAGCTGCTCTTGACACACACACACACACACACACACACAAAAATATGTAACTATGTGAGATAATAGATATGTTAGTTTGCTCCATTATAGTAACGATTTTACATCTACATGTATCCTGTGGCATTATGTTGTATACCTTAAATACACACAATACATTTTATTTAAAAATAAATAAGTAAATAGTATTTAGCCGGGAAGAATGAGGATTTTTTTGAGGGAAGAGCCAGGAGGTTGTGAGGGAGAAGACGTCCTCAACATATGGCAATCTGGCTTCTCCAGCCAACAACCTGCAGACACTGCTCTCAAGGTTGTTAGTTCTCCTAATCACCCAACGCAATAGGTATTTTTCAGTACTTACGCAATTTTGATAGCTTTGATGCACTGGACTCTGTTGATCACTCTTATCTGTGCTATCTCTCAAATTTTATTTTGTTTTGTTTTATGAGAGTTTCCATCTGATGCCCTCGGTAGAGTGCTATGGCGTCATAGCTCACAGCAACTTCAAACTCCTTGGATCAAGTGATCTTTTTTTTTTTTTTTTTTTTCCCCGAGTGACCTTCTTGCCTCAACCTCAACTCAATCCCCAGTGAGTAGCTGGGGATACAGGGACTCACAACAATGCCTGGCTAGTTTTTCTATTTTCAGTAGAGACAGGGTCTCACTCTTGCTCAGGCTGGTCTTGAACTCTGAGCTCAGGGGATCCACCCACCTTGGATTTCCAGAGTGCTAAGATTACTGGCGACTCAGCCTTGCTATTTTTTTTTTTTTTTTAATAATTTTATCATCTAGCTGATGACAGTAGTTTCAGTCTTGCTGTCATAGTACAATCTGGCAGGAGTAGGAGATAGGGATGAAATAGATCAATAATATGGTTGACAAGTGGTTATAAATGTTTACAGAAGAATAAAGCAAGGAAAAATGATAGAATCACTTTGATAAGGTAAAATTTGAGATCCAGTGAAGTGAAGTAACATTTGAGGAACCCATGGGGATACCTAGGGAAAGAATGCTCCAGAAAGAGGAAACAGCAAGTGCACTGAACAAGATGGAAATGTGCAAGGGGTTGGGGTAAAAAATAACCTTTATAATATATCAGAAATAGAAAATAGATAGTGATAAGTTTAACAAAAGATGTTCAAGATCTTTACACCAAAAACTATAAAATATTGTTGAGAGAACTCAAAGAGGACCTAAAAAAATGGACAGATATTCCATGTTAACACATCAGAGGTCAATATTATTAAAATGTCAGTTCTTCCCATATTGATCTATAGAGCCATGCGATCCCAATCAAAATCCCTTGGTCTTTTTGAAGAAATTTATATGGCAATAGTGAAAATAGTTGAGAAATAGTAGAGAAACTTATATGGAAATAGAAATCTTAGAATGGTGAAAATAGTTGGGAAGAAAAAGAATACAACTGGAGAACTTACACTACCTAATTTTAAGATTTATTATAAAGCTACATCAAGCAAGATAGTGTGATAATGGCATAAAGATAGGCATATAAATCAATAGAACAAAATATAGCCCATAAATAGGCCCAAGGCCAATTGACTTCAAAAAAGGTGCCTCAGTAATTGAATGGGAAAAAAATAATCTTTTCAACAAATGGTGCTGGAACAATGAATAATCATATGCCTCCCCAAAATGACCTCACTGTTCCTGGCCAAGGTAAGATTTTTTTTTAAGTAAAACAAAAACAGCACAAACTATTAACATTTTAAAAAAATCAATATATTGGACTTCATTGGAATGTTATTAGTTACCTGTTAATGTTATAACAAATTACTATAAACATAGTGGTTTTTAAAAACCACAAACTTATTATCTTACAGTTCTATAGGTCAGAAGTCTGACATGGGTCTTCCTGGAGTAAAAATCAAAGTGCCAGCAGGCACAAGTTCCTTTCTGGAAGCTTCACGGGAGAATCCATTTCCTGGCTTTCTCCAGTTTCTATAGCCTTCCTATATTCCTTGGCTGTGGCTCTTTTGCTTCATCTTCAAAGCTAACAGCTGGGAGTTGAACCCTTCTCACATTGCAATGCCCTGACCTCCTTTTTGCCTTCCTCTTCTGCTTTTCAGGACTCACGTGAGTACTTTCATCCCACCCATATAACCCAGAATAATCACCCTGATTTAAAGTCAGCAAATTAGCCATCTTAATTCCATGTATAACCTTAATTCCTCTTTACCATTTAAGGTAATATATTCACAGGTCCCAGAGATTAGGTTGTAGGAATCTTTGGGTGGGGGGGACGTTATTCCAATGACACGATTTAAAAATTTTTGCTCTTTATATAATGCTGGCACAAAAATAAAAAGGCGAGCCACGGGCTGGGAGGAAATAGTAACCTGTAGAAGCTGGAAAGAGCAAGCAACAGATTCTCCCTCGGAGCCTTCCGAAGAAACTGGCCCTGCTGACACTTTAATTTTAGTGTCAGATTATAAGATTCACTTGATACTTCCAATTTCTAGTAAAAGAATAAATTTGGGTTGCTTTAGGCCACTAAGTTTATGGTTATTTTTTAAAGCAGCAATAAAAACAAATACAAAGCCCAAACTGGAAACAACACAAATATCCATTAAGAAGTGAATGGCTAAATAAGTTGTACTAGATCTACATAACGGAATACTACTCAGTGATGAAAAGAAAATATTGATACAGGCATGACATCCCAAAATTATTATCTTGAGTGAAACCAAATAAAAAATAAATAAACAATTTATATAAAATCCTAGAAGATGAAATTTAAATTGTAATGACAGAAAACAGATGAATGGTTACCTGGAGATGGAATCAGGGAAGAAAGGTAAAGGTACAAGAAAGCTTCCAGAGGCACAAGAAAGCTTTTGGGAATGACGGATATTGAATTAGTTTGCTTTTACTGCAGAACAGATTACTTCACATTGAGCAGCTTAAAATGGCACACATTTATCGTCTCACAGTTTCTACAGGTCAGTAATCCAGAAATGGCCTAGCTTGGTCCTCACAGGGGCGCAATGATGGTGTTAGCCTAGACTACTGGTTCATCTCAGTGCTTGACTGTGGACAGCTCTGCTTCCAAGGTCACACGGTTGTTGGCAGGGTGCAGTTCCTTGTGAGTTATTGGACTGAGAGCTTCAGATTCTCACAGGCTGTTGGCTGGAGGCCATCCTCAGATCCTGGTCTTGTGGGCATCTCCATGGGGCGGCTCACAACATGGCAGCTTGTTTTATGAAAGCCAGCAAGGGAGTCTACTGGTAAGATGTGGAAATCACAATCTTACATAACAATCTCAGAAGGATATCCCATCATCTTTGTGTTATTCTGTGGATTAGAAACAAGTCAGGGGTCCTCCCACACAGAGGCATGCACAAGGGAATAGATCTCAAGGGGCACATCTCAGAGTCTGTCTGCCATAGTACAATCATTCATGTGACTGTGAGGATGACTTTATGGGTATACACATACATAAAAACTTATCAAATTGTACATGTTAAAAGCATGCAGTTTAGGTACATTAATTATACCTCAAAAAATTGTAAAAAGCTAAAAAAAAAAAAAAAACCCAAAACTTAACAAGCTGATTATGAAATAATATGGGTAAGCAAAGGACTAAATCCATCCAAGACACAGGAAGGGAGTTTTGCTTTAACAGATATGTAAGACTTGTTATGAAACTACCCTAATTAAGAGTGTGATATTCATACAGGGATAGACAAACAGTCCAGTGAAACAAATTAAAGAACCCAGAAAAACAGACCCACACATATGTGGAAACTTGATATAAACAACAGAGATGGCATTCTAAATCAACAGGGAAAGGATGGTCTTCTAAATAAATGATGTAGTGGCAATTGGGTACCCATATGGAAAAAATAAAATTAGATATTTACCTCAAACATTCACAAAAATAGGTTTCAGGTGGAGTAGACACCTAAATGTTTCAAGAGCAAAACTTTGGAACTTTTAGAAGAAAATACAGGTATTATCTTTATGCCTTTCATGTAGAAAGGAAATTTTTAAATCATATGTAGAAAATATAAGATATAAAAGAAAAGAACAACAAATTTGATTGCCTCGAAACTGTAACCTTGTATACAACAAAACTCAATCTATTAAATGAAAAGACAGGCCACATAAGAAGACAAAATATTTACAACTGAACAAAGGATTTGTACCCATATTGTATAAAAAAAACTCCTCAGAATCAGCAAGGAAATTATAAGCTAAACAGACAAATGATATAAACAGGTATTTCACATTCTGCATATTTGGGAAAAGATTCTCAACTTTGTAAGTACTCAAGGACATGTAAATTAGAAAATTAATGAGCATTTGTAGCCATAATACTTAAAAAAAAATTAGAGAATCTGACAATACTAGACACTGGCAAGGAAGTGAAAAAATGTGAACTCATTTACCCCTGCATGGAATGTAAACTGGTAAAACCATTTGGAAAAACAATTTGGCAGTATCTAGTGAAGTTGAAGATGCACATAGCTTATTCCTCTACTGGACACATACTCCAAAGAAACTCACACAGTTGCATATGGCGGCAAAAAAATGTTTATTTGAGCAATGTTTTTAATAATGAGATGTTGTAAACAAATATTCATCAACAAGAAGGTGGATAAAGAATGTGGTATATTCACACAATCATATACTATACGGCAATTTAAAGGAATAAGCTAAAGCTTTCTTGGCAATATGAATACATTTCCAAAACATGATATGGAAAGAAAAAAGAGAAATTTGCAAGTAATGCATATTGCGATATTTGCAAGTCCAGTGAAACAGATTAAAGAACGCAGAAACAGACCCACACCTATGTGGAAACTTGATGTAAACACCGAGAAAACACTCTAAATCAACAGAGAAAGGATGGTCTTCTAAATAAATTATGTAGCAGCATATTAAATATAATATGCAACGTAATTTTAAAAGCATGCAAAGTAATACTAAATGTGTGAGAAAAACATAAACACATACATAGGAATAATGTGTGCCATATGACGGTAATGTTTTCTTTGGGAAAGGGAATAAAATCAGGGAACAGTTCAATGTGAGGCTTGGCTGTACCTGATACATTTTGTTTGCAGTATGGCATGATGATTAAAGTTGGACTCTAGAACTCATCTGCCTGAGCGTAAGTTCTGATTCCATCATTTACAAGCTGTTTGACCTTGGACAAGTTACTAAACCTCTCTGTGCCTCAATTTCTTAACTCATGAACTAGGAATTATAATTATATAACTTCCTACTGAGGTTCTGAAGACACACAAGTTTAGTATAAAGTGTCTACAACCATGCCTAGAACCTAGTAAGCACCATAAGCATCAGCAATTATTATTTCTCATAAAAATCTGAATAATTGCCAAAATGTAAAGATATATATATTTTTTGAGACAGAGTCTCAAACTGTCACCCTGGGTAGCGTGTCGTGACATCACAGCTCACAGCAACCACAAACTCTTGGGCTTA
This sequence comes from Loris lydekkerianus, assembly GCA_963574355.1. Taxonomy (NCBI): domain Eukaryota; kingdom Metazoa; phylum Chordata; class Mammalia; order Primates; family Lorisidae; genus Loris; species Loris lydekkerianus. Next base: position 6,631 of record CAUYPK010132847.1, read on the forward strand.
GGTGATTCTCTTGCCTCAGCTTCCCAAGAAGCTGGGACTACAGGCACCTGCCACAACTGCTGGCTATTTTTTTGTTGCAGTTGTCATTGTTGTTTTAGCTGGCCTGGGCCAGGTTCGAACCCCCCAGCCTCGGTTCGTGGCTGGCGCCCTACTCACTGAGCTATGGGTGCTGCCCCCAAATGTAAAGATTTTTCATAGCCTTACCCCTGTTCCTTCCTGAAGCCATTAGGTAAGGAAGAGCAAGGTAGGCATCTGTGGAGAGGAGTGGGTTCCCATGGGGAGTTGGAGCCTGAGCAGTGTGAGGGGACCATCCACATGGGGGCAGGAGTCTGTCGTGGAGGAGAGACACTAAGGCATCCACCTGGTTGTAAACAGGCAGATTGTCATGGGGAGTCAGAGTCTGAAGGTGGTGGCAGGATGTTCACACACCAGGGTGGCCCAGTGGAGGCTGTCAGAGCCTGAGCAGCATGAGGAAAGCAGCCACAGGAGAAAGGCTAGCAAGAGGGATGGGAAATTGATTATTTACAGGGGGAATGGATTAAGGAAGAAAGTATTTTAATTATAATGGGACCCAGATTTCTCTCTGTTGGATAGAGGAGTTACAAGTAGGGAAAGAAACGTAAGTAGAAACTCTGTGGTGCTGGATGAGAATGGAAAATACTGGTAAGCACACGTGCATGTCTTAGCTCTGTCCACTAAGAAGGCCTAGGAGCAGCAACACCCACCTAGCGATGAGTACCCTTAGCAACCAGATCTAAGCTTCTAAATGCCATTCTCCAAGAAAAAAGCCAGGGCTCCTTGAAGAAGGGCTGCTTTCAGGACTGGGCCTGGGAAGCACACAATAAGCCTGAATCAGTGCTTGAGTAATGGTGTGAACATGTCAAAAGGACACAGAAGCCAGCTTGACGGGCTCATTTCACTCAAATCAAAAGACATAATGTTAGTAGCAGATTATAACTCACTGAGTAAAAGGCAAATTTGTGAGCCTAAACCAGAGGTCAGAAAAGTAAGTGTGGTGGACAAAATCTAGCCTTCTGCCTAATTTTTGCATGGCCATGAGCTAAGAATGATTTTTGTAGGAAAACATTTACAGTCAATTTGATAACAGGGAACAATAACTTTTAACATGATTAAGTTAAATCTTTCCTCCCCAAATGAATTTCCTTCTCATTAGTAGATCTGCATTACAAAAAACAAATTGCACTTGATATTTGTAGGGTATTCCTAGGCTAGGCGTGGTAGCTCATACCTATAAACCTAACACTCTGGGAGGCCAGGGAGGGTGGACTGTCTGAGCTTGGGAGTTTGAGACTAACCTGAGCAAGAGTGAAAATAAAAAAATTACTGAAAATAAAAAAATAGAAAAACTAGCCAGGCATTGTGGCAGGTGCCTGTAGTCCCAGCCACTGGGGAGGCTGAGGCAGGAGGATATTGAGCCCAAGAGTTTCAGGTTGCTGTGAGCTGTGATGATGTCATGGCACTCTACCCAGAGCAATAGAGTGAGACTCTGCCTCAAAAAAATTATTATTATTGGCTTGGCACCCATAGCACAATGGTTATGGTGCCAGCCACATACACTGAGGCTGGTGGGTTCGAGCCTGGCCTGGGCCTGCCAAACAACAATGACAACTACAACCAAAAACTAGCTGGGTGTTGTGGTGGGCACCTGTAGTCCCAGCTACTTGGGAGGATCTACTTAAGAGAATCACTTAAGCCCAAGAGTTTGAGGTTACTGTGAGCTATGATGCTACAGCACTCTACCAAGGGAGCTATAGTGAGACTCTGTCTCAAAAATGATAATAATAATATTTTATTATAATTATAATAACATTATGTATTATTATAATTATAATAGTAATATTATATATAATATTTTATAATAATAGAGAGATGTTGGTGTGGATGTGGAAAAAAGGGAACACTTCTACACTGCTGGTGGGAATGCAAATTAATACATTCCTTTTAGAAAGATGTTTGGAGAACACTTAGAGATCTAAAAATAGATCTGCCATTCAATCCTATAATTCCTCTACTAGGTATACCCAGAAGACCAAAAATCACATTATAACAAAGGTATTTGTACCAGAATGTTTATTGCAGCCCAATTCACAATTGCTAAGTCATGGAAAAAGCCTAAGTGCCCATCAATCCACAAATGGATCAATAAATTGTGGTATATGTACACCATGAAATATTATGCAGCCTTAAAGAAAGATGGAGACTTTACCTCTGTCATGTTTACATGGATGGAGCTGGAACATATTAGTAAAGTATCTCAAGAATGGAAGAAAAAGTATCCAATGTACTCAGCCCTACTATGAAACTAATTTATAGCTTTCATATGAAAGCTATAGCCCAGTTGTAACCTAAGAATATGGGGAAGGGGGAGTGGGAGGGGAGGGAGGGGGAGCTTGGGCAGTGGGAGGGTGATTGGTGGGATTACACCTGCGGGGCATCTTACTAGGGTACATGTGAAACTCAGTGAATGCAGAATATGATTGTCTTAACACAATAACTAAGAAAATGCCAGGAATGCTGCGTTAACCAGTGTGATGAAAATGTGTTGAACTGTTTATAAAACCAGTGCATGGTGCCCCATGATCACATTAATGTACACAGCTATGATCTAATACTAATAAACAAATGATAATAATAATATTTTATTATAATTATAATAATATCATATATTAATATAATAATTATATATCTCTATATATATATCTCTATATATTAATATAATATATATTATTACAATTATAATAGTAATATTATATATAATAATTTATAATAATAAATATTATCATTATTATTATTACAGGGTATTCCAAAAGTCTCTGTACTTAGGAAAACTTGACACATTGGTGTAACAAATATTTTGGAATGTGTTTGCTGTGAGTGGGAAAGGAGACTTCATGTGCTTGAAGAAAGAGGCAGCCAACATGGAGAGAATATTTTGTAATGAATATTTTGCAAATAAAGGTACATTTATACACAATTTCTGTGCATATGGCAACTTTTGGGATGCCCTGTATTATATTTTTAGTTTTACCAATGAGAATTTTCTAAAAAAAATTTTCCCTCTTATCCTTGATTTTGTCTCTTGGACCAAAATCCAAGAGGAGTATTTAAGTAGTTTCAAAGGACTATCCTGCAAAAATACTTTCTAGTTACAAAGGGAAAAAGAAAAATGTCATAGTAGAGAAGCCTCACAGATACTGATTGAAGCAAACATCTCCAGGAATGGGACAAATTGGAGCTGAGCACCACCTGACAGGATGCAATGAGGGAACAAAGATCACTCCTGTGATGTGCCTTCCGGAGAGGCAGAACCTAAATCTAATCAGGAGGAAACAAACCACCCCACATTGGGGGCATGTATAAAATAGCTGGCCGTTAATCTCTGTGTCAAGGTCATGTTAAGGAGAGACTGAGGAACTATTCAGACAAGATACTAAAGAGACAAGGAAACTAAATGCAACACATGATTTCAAACTGGAGAGTTTTACTATGAAGGAAATTATGGGACAGATGGCAAAAACTTTAACAAGATCTGGGAATTAAAAGGTGGTACTGTACAAGTGTTAACGTCCTGATTTTCATGGTTGTATTGTACTTATGCATTATGCAACAGAATATTCTTGTCTGTAGAAAATACACATTAAATTTTTCAGAGATACTGGGGCATTAGTAAGTTTGGCAACTTACTCTCAGAAGCTTAGGGCAGGGGAGAAAGTTTTAATATAGTACTTGCAACTTCTCTGTAAACTTGAGATGATCTAAAAACACACAAAATTTAAGACGTTGACAAAGTTAAAGAGATTTATATTATTCTTTGTTTTCCCAGACACCGACACCCTTAGAGCTAGGATGCACAGTTCTAACCAGTGAAATATAAGCAGGAGGATGCTGGGAATTATGGGTAAGCTTGTGCTTTCCTGACAGACTCCAGCCCTCCTTTCTTCCTTCTTTCTCCCCAGAGCACAGACATGATATCCAAATAAAGACCATCCTGAAGGTTATAACATTGAGGTGACAAGTATGAAGAGAAAGCCTTTACATTAAAGATGGTAGAGAGGTTACTCAAATGATGCTGGCTGCCCTCAAGCAGCACCAGTGTCTACCTGTGTCTACCGCAGAAGGGATGGGGGGATCCTTTCAGAAGTGTGGAAGGTGACCACAAAGAAGCTCCACAGGACAGCGGGAAGGTGTCCATCATTCCCCTGGGTAGGGCCTCTTCCTCCTGCTGTCATTACTGTACCCAGGCTAGGTAATACATAAATAAATCATAAAATGAAATGTCAATTGACAAAAAAAGAAAGAAAAAACAGGAAGAGAAGAAAAAATTAAAATAAAAAATTTAAAGCTAATGATGGGAATTTGAAAAAGATTAAAAATAAAACAAAACAAAACCGTAAGGACAATTTTTTTTTTTTTTTTTTTTGGCCAGGGCTGGGTTTGAACCCACCACCTCTGGTACATGGGGCTGGCACCCTACTCCTTTGAGCCACAGGCGCCACCCAGGACAATTATTTTTAAAACTAAGACATTGAGAATCTTTTTTTCATAGTAGAAGTAATGAAATATTTTATAAGGAAACAAAGTAAAATCAGAAATTATGATTAAATGAGATAAGGTGGGTTATAGAAAGGCAAATAAGAGTTGAGACCTTCAAAAGAACAGAAACACAATAAGAGAAAGAAAATAAAAGGATAAATGTCCTCAGTAAACAATAACAACAAATACTTTCTCATCAGGAAGAAAAAAAGACAAAAATTGCTAAAGAACATGGAATAGAGTCAGGGGAAATGCCACCAGAAAGAAGAAAAACAAAAACAAAAACAAGAAAATATAAAAAGTAGAAAAGGGTCTGAAGAAAGAGAGTATCTTTTTGGCTTTGAAGGAGAAACTAAAGTCCATGACAAGCTAAGACTTTATATCTCCTTTAACTCAGGAAATAAAAGAGCCTCTGAGGAATGCCTCCAGGGGAGAGCCTGGGAGAGACTAGGTCTCTCTCCTCTGGCTTCACCATCCCCCAAAAGGATCCCTGTCACTTAAAATTTCCTATCAATTAATTGGAAACTATTAGAAAAAGAGCTTCCACCTTCCTTGCTTGGGCCCTGAAAGCTGCTGTGTTGTTGCTGGCTTCAGGTTCTACGGACTTCAGCCCCTCTGTGTGATGTTTTCCCACTTGTCCCTTGGCCTGGCTTTTTAGGACAGGGCTGAATGAAATAAAATCAGGGGATGCTGAGAGTGGGGAGGGGGCAGTCCTAGAGAGGAGTATTTGGTGAGAAGCAAACCCAGTCCGGGGGGTTGTTTGGCTGGGCTATTGGAAGCAAGGAAAAGAAGCTTGTTTAAGTTGCCTCAGCAAGTAGGATCATGGGCCAGGCATGGTGGCTCACACTTGTAATCCTAGCACTCGGGGAGGTCAAGGAGGGTGGATTGCCTGAGCTCACAGGTTCAAGACTAGCCTGAGCAAGAGTGAGATCTCGTCTGTAAAAATAGCCGGCCGTTGTGGCGGGTGCCTGTAGTCCCAGCTAATTGGGAGGCTAAGAAAAGAGAATCACTTGAGCCTAAGAGTTTGAGCTTGCTGTGAGCTATGACATTACAGCACTCTACTGGGGGTGACAAACTGAAAGTCTGTCTCAAAAAAAAAAAAAAAGAAGAAGAAGAAGAAAAGAAGTAGAGTCACATGGTCAAGCTCAGTGGGTCTCATCTGTAATCCTAGCACTCTGGGAGGCCAACACAGGAGTGTTATTTGAGCTCAGCAGTTCGAGACCAGCCTTAGCAAGAATGAGATCCCATCTCTACTAAAAATAGAAAAATTAGCCGAGCTTTGTGGTGAGCACCTATCGTCCCTGCTACTCAGAAAGCGAAGGCAGGAAGATCACTTGAACCCAGGAGTTGGAGGTTGCTATGAGCTGGGCTGAGACCACTACACTCTAACCTGGGCAACAGAATGAGACACTGTCTCAAAAAAAAAAGAAGAAGTAAGGGTGATATGTACACAGGACATAGGAAAAGATGTGAGGAGGAACAGAAATTGGAAGGTGTTCATGAATGACCCTTTGCTCTGGTGCCTATTATTAACAGTGACTTTGCAATTACTCTCATGGCTGACTTCGAGTCTTACTCTCACTTTGTTCCCAACTCATAAAATTTATACCATGCTACATCATGTGCAGTAGTTACAGATAAATATGGATGTGTAACAATGTGCCAAAAGACAACTCTTTCCTCCTTAGTGTGAAAGGAAGCCCAGAGCCTTAGCACCAAGCAATGGGCATAAAGTGACCCAGATTCTGGAGCAAGGCACTAAACCAGGGGTCCTCAAACTATGGCCTGTGGGCTACATGTGGCCTGCCAAGGACATTTATCTGGCCCACCAGGTGTTTTTGCCATAGCTGCCTGTCCTGCTTAGCAGCCAACTCATCCTGGGCTGCAGTGCACATGTGTGAAATGTGCGTCAACTCTCTGACTCTGCTCCTCCTCTCTGTCTCTCCCCGCCCCTCCTTCTCTCTGTCTCTCCCTGCCTGGGAGACCTGCCGTCCTGCTTAGCAGCCCAGTCGTCCCAGCCTGCCTGTCCTACTTAGCAGCCCAGTCATCCCGGCTGCAGTGCGCATGTGTGGAATGTGCACCAACTCTCCGACTCCGCTCCTTCTCTCTGTCTCTCCCCACCCCTCCTCTCTGTCTCTTGACTCCTCCTCTCAGTCTCTGGTGTAATCAGAGGAGTCACCAGTTTGCCTGTGCAGAGCCTGCTGCTGGCTAAGGACTAAGGTAAGAACAAGTTAGAATTTTTTTTTTTTTTTTTAAGTTAGGAGGTCTATTCTATTTTTTATTTTGCAGTTAGTAGGGCCTTTTTTTGCAGTTAAGGGGGGCCTTTTTCTCCTAAAGTTAGGAGGTCTTTTTTTTGCAGATAGGGGGCACCTTTTTGAAGTTAGAAGAGCCTTTTTTTGTAAGTTGGTTAGTTAGTTGGGTGTGGTTTCTAGGGGGGGTTGCCTCATAGTGATAATGCAAATAGTCAATGCTCAGAGCTAATGCAAATTGTTATTGAGCAAAGTGCTCAGAGGTAATGCAAATGATCAGAGCTCAGAGGTAATGCAAATAGTCAGTGCTCAGTGGTAATGATAATTGTAAGTGCTCAGTGTTAATGCAAATTGTTAGTGCTCAGTATTAATGCAAATTGTCAGCAGTCAGTGTTATCACAAATGGTCAGCGGTCAGTGTTAATGCAAATGGCCAGTGCTCAGTGTTATCGCATGGGGGCCCCAAACTGGTAATCTGCCTAGGGCCCCATGGGAACTTAATCCGGCTCTGCAGACAGCCGAGGAGTAGGAAACCCAATGTAATTGCCAGTAAGTGCATTTATATTCTGATTGCTATTCAGTTGTGTATGATGTTGTATGTTGGATGCTGTGTAAGCCCCGGTTCACACTGTTGCGATCTCTGAGCAGTGCGAGTTCAGCCATATGCATGTATGGCTGAACTCGCATTAGATTCAGAAGAAAAAAGGCATATGTGCCTTCTTTTTTCCTGCAGAAGAATGAGTCTTCTCACCCATGCGATCAGATTCCTGTGTGAGTTCACAGATCACAGTGCAGTTCGCACAGGGTAGTGTGAACTGGAAAGGTGGTGGAGGAACCGGCTCTGTAATCATGCCTGTTCCCTCACCACACCAGTGTGAGCCTGAGGTAAAAGTGGAGTTCCACCATATGGGCACTGGCGAGGCTGAAATGATGTGGACTGGCAAGGCTGCATTGATCGACACTGATCAGACTGCATTGATGGGCAGTGCAGTCTATATGTCTCTGTGTGGGCAAAGTTATTGCTGGTATATTGTTTTTGGAGCGCTGTATATA
>CAUYPK010132848.1:0-26757 GCA_963574355.1 Loris lydekkerianus
AAAAATAAAAACAACAAAAAAAGACAAAAATAAAGAATGAAAGAAATAAAGCCGGCTGGTGGGTGGGGTGGAGTCGCGGTGGGCTGGGAGGAAGGAAGGAAGGAAGGAAGGAAGGAAGGAAGGAAGGAAGACAGAGAGGGAAAGTGGCTATATAAATTTGTGAGATGCTCTATTTTTCTTTCTTTATGGATCAGCTTAAATCTGCTATTTTTAACTGAGAACAAAAATAAAAGCAAAGGTGACTAACACATACAATCTTATAAAGAGAGCTGCTTTTCCCAGGTTCACACTGGTGCCTTTTAAGGTAGGCTGTGTCATAATTAGATTAATCTGTTGGGTGGGGGGGGGGTGAAGACCTCCTCTGAAATGAAGACTCATTGCACAATCGAAGCCACTGGGACTCTTTCAGGAACCTTCTTTCTCTTCCTTTCAGGAACCTTCTTTCTCTTCAACGTACACCATCAACTGAAACTTAAAGATGATTAAACTTGCATACCAAATTAATTTCCCAAGTAGAAATATCATTTTGACTTGAAGGCTTTGTAGATCCTCATACTTTTCAAGAACAGAAGATTATATTATGCTTTAGCAGTTTACAAACTGGGTGCTGGGACTGTCAAGATGAAAACAAGAAGTGGCTTCCCAAGACCTGGTCAGGGAATGGAGCCAGCCGTGTGCAGAGACGTCTCTAACAGGTAGCCCAGTTTAGGACCTGCTGAGTAAAGAAGCAAAGTGTTCTAGAAGTCTAGGAAAAAGGGATAGTTGTTCTTGTACCTCAGGGCAGATCATAGTACACACTCGGTATTTTATTTAGTTTTTGCTTGTTTGTTTTTCAGACAGAGTCTCACTCTGCCCCCATGGGTAGAGAGCCATGGCATTATCATAGCTCAGAGCAACCTCAAGCTCTTGGGTTCAGGCTATCCTCTTGCCTCAGCCTCCTGAGTAGCTTGGACTACAGGCGCCCACCACAACACCTAGTTAGTTTTGCTTTTTTTGCTTTTTAAGTAAAGACAGGGTCTTGCTCTTGCTCAGGCTCATCTCCACAACTTCTGAGTAATTCATCCGCCTCGGCCTCCCAGAGTGCCAGGAATACAGGTGTGAGCCACTGTGCCTGGCCGGTAATATTTCATTTGTTAAAAAAAATTTGAGTAACTTAATTTTGGCTAACATTGATTGAGCACTACCTCCATGGCAGACACATACCATTTTTAAAACTTTATTTTTTCTTTTTTATTGTTTGGGATTCATTGAGGATACAAAGAATTAGGTGACACTGATTGCATTTGCTAAAGTCCCTCTTAGAATTGTGTCGTGCCCCCAGCCCCCAAGAGGTGTGCCATACACCCACCTCATGACATGTTTACAAAACCTCTTAATAATAGTATCATCATTGTTGTTGGTTTCTTTTTTTTTTTTGCAGTTTCTGGCAAGGGGGATGTGTTTGAACCCACCACCTCTGGCATTTGGGGCTGGCGCCCTACTCCTTTGAGCCACAGGCGCTGCCATGTTGTTTTACTGATGATTAAACTGAAACACAGAGAGGGTAAACAGCTTGTCCAAGGTTACACAGCTGGAAAGTGACATAGTTAGGATTTGAAACCAGCAGTCTAACTCCAAAGCCAGGACTTTTGGCCTCCATGCTCTGCTATCAAGGAAGGAAGCCACAGAAGGCAGTGAAATCAGGAAACTCTGATTTCATAGTCTGTCTTTAAACTGCATCTTTCTGTAAGAGCAGAATCCTTTTATCCAAATACATTTCTATTGTTCAAGCACCAAGTTGTTTAAGCTGCCTATTTAGTTAGGGCGCCCAAGCTGTCTAATACAGATGTTATCTCTTAGGTTATTCAAAAATAGCTGAATACTAACTTTTTAGGTTCCCAGAATGAATGTTAGGAATCAACATTGTAAGTTCAATTTACAAAAACCTTATTTAGAGCATGAACCTAAATACATACACAGGCATGAAAAGGCTTTATTTTGAAAATTCGGGAAGTTAAAGAAAAGTAAAATATTATCCTCAATTTCATCACTCCATTGTTAATCATTTGCATATGACTTCTTGGAGTTTCCCCGCGTTATTCATTCTATATATTTGAGATTATAGTGTGTATAATTTGCTTTCATTCTCTTAAAATGTCCACTTTTAAAGATTATTTTTGTACAATTCCTATTTTATAAGTTTTGTACATCCCCCTTTCTTTCAGTTGTGTTTGAGCATTGATGGAACATCCGCCCCTCTGATGTCTGTGAGGCGGAAAGGCTACCACGGCCTTTTGAGCTGCCCGGAGAGCTTTATTAAGTCAACAAAATACTTTCTCAGCTTTGAGCTACTGTGCCGTGGGATTCCACACAGACATTCCACTTGTCTGGCTTTTCCTTTTTAAGAGCTATGTAAGTTACACAAATATGTAAATTCCACCTTCTTTTTATTGTATCTTTCATGAATTCTTTTATTTATAGCCACGTATTTTCAAAATGAGAGGTTTTCATAGAGTCGACACAACTAACAGAAAGTCTTTGAGGAAGGTATTATAAAGTCTGCAATTTACTTTGAGAAACTTCCGTAACTGGTGTATTATTATATATATGCCCCTTAGTTTAAGCTGTAACTCCAGGGGTGAGCGGCTGGTCTGCCCTTGGGCATAGGTGCCAGGGTGGTTCAGAAAAGGCCAGCTCCCCAGATGCCTCCTGCAAGATTCTCTGCCGTCCTATTCCTTCTATCAACTAGACCTTGGGATTGGTAGGCCAGGCACAATGGCTCACAACTGTAACCCTACTACTCTGGGAGGTCAAGGCAGGTGGATAGCTTGAGCTGAGGAATTACAGATCAGCCTGAGCATGGGCAAGACCCCGTTTCTACTAAAAATAAAAACAACTAGCTGGGCGTGGTGGCAGGTGTCTGTAGTCCAAGCTACTTGAGAGGCTGAGACAAGAGGATGGCTTGAGCCCAGGAGTTCAAGGCATCATAGCTCATGGCACTCTACCCAGGAGGATGATGTGAAACTCTGCCTCAAAAAAAAAAAGTTTTATTTGGTAAAACTAGTGTCTGTACATTTATTAGGAGAATAGATGTTAGAAGCTGACTGTCATTGGTGAAAATAATATTCTTTCTCTCTTATGTTTATAGGCAAAATACTTGAGGGACGATCCCTGGATCAGTTCACAATCTATGGTATGGTGGGCTGCCTCCATGATCCCTGCCTTTGTGGACTCTGTTCTCCTAAGTGTGAGTTGGATTTAGCACAGCCGACCCCTCAATTTGCTAATAAATAGTCTTGGATACTGGGCTCAAGATGGCACCTGTTAGCCTCGAAAGGGGCTGATATGTTGTCATTTTTTATGACAGTATTCTGATATGGGTCAGAACATTGTGTGTGTGTGTAAATTTCTTAGTGCTTTCTCCCTCTTTGTGTGCTAGACCCTAGGCAGTCAGGCAAGGTCTCTGTGCAGAGGGACCCCCAGTCTGCCACATTGGGACTTGGTTCTCAGGTTGCAACACTGATCATTAAGTAATCACCAAAAGATTCAGATTTTTCCTAGTTATGAGGTCTTCTGAGCCCTCACCAGAATTTCCCTTAATGGTTTATTCATAATCTGAGCTTTTTAAAGACTGTTTCTCAAAATTCTTCCTCTTTACCTATTAGCCATTCCCAAAACTGCTTCCATATTTTCAGGTATTTGTTATAGCAACATCCCCACTCTCAATACCAATTTTTAGTCTTAGTTTGCTCTCTGCGGCTATAATGGAATATCATAGAGCAATTTATAAGGGAAAGAAGTTTATCTGGTTCATGTTTCCAAAGCATGTCAGTATCTCACGAGGGTCATCCCATGACAGAAGCAGGCAAAACAGACAAATAAGAGAATGGGGCTTACCTCCTCGAGAGCCCACTCTCTTGGTTACTAACTTACACTTGTAATAATGGCATTAATCTATCCATGAAGGCAGAGCCCTCATGACCTAATCACCTCTTAAAGGTCCCAACTCCCTATATCATTGCACTGGGGATTCAGTTTCCAACTGAATATGAATTGGGGCAGGGGCACATTAAACTGCAATAAGCAGACTATGAGGAATCTATTTTGGCAAGAAGGGGTATTTTTCAAAGGCGGCAGAAGGCCCGAGTAGTAGATATGATAGATGTACTGTAGTCATCAGTGTTCTTTTGTGATGCTATCTGTGTTAACATTTCCACCCCAACTGAGTCACGCGAAAGAAAGAAATTCATCAAAAGATTGATCTGGCTTGGCTCAGTGTCTCACACCTGTAATCCTAGTACTCTGGGAGGACGAGGTAGGCAAATCACTTGAGCTCATGAGTTCGAGACCAGCATGAGCAAGAGCGAGACCCCATCTTTAAAAATAGCCAGGCATTGTGGTGGGCGCCTGTAGTCCCAGCTACTTGGGAGACTGAGGCAAGAGAATCGCTTAAGCCCAAGAAGTTGGAGGTTGCTGTGAGCTATGATGCCATGGCACTCTACCAAGGGTGACAAGTGAGACTCTGTCTCCAACAACAACAACAAGAAGATCGATCCATATGGGCTTCCTCCAAGAGACAATCTATTATTGTAATTTCTCACAAACACATAATTAGAATCAAGGGCTATTTTTTTGTCGTCCTTTCCGTGGTTACCCTTGTGCACCCACACATGTACATACCTGGCATTGAGTATTGTGTGAAGGAGGAAAGCACCTGGGGGTCTCAGCATCCCACTTTTGTTCCTGCAGATGACACCCAGAAATTTCCAATGTCTTTACTCTGAGCATTGTCTGACCTGATCAGTGAAAAAAATAAATCTCCAACATTCTTTGGCTGGTGCTGGTAAAAAATGCCTTGTCAAGGGCCAGGAAATTAAGTCCAGCATAGTTATCGCAGTAATATATTATAGATGATCAATAAGCAAATTGAAGAAAAGAATTTTAATGAAAATATAAGCACTGATGTCTCCCTCTTAAAACCTCTATGGTGCTGAGAGACTAATGAGAGTACTAGGATTGTCCCGTCTTTCTAACAGCTGATTTTCAAAACCAGATATTCAGGAAGAAGTTCTCTGAGAAACTCCTCTCTCGTAACAATAACAAAGTCAATTCTGTTGATTTTGGTATGTAGAAAATGCCTACACCTTACATTGGGTGCTTGATTTGTTATACAACTCCAGTGCTATTTACTTTGTGAGTAGTTTCTTTGAAGAAAAGTCATGGTGAATAAGTGATTTCATTTTGTATATCTTTTTTTTTTTGGAGACAAAGTCTCACTCTGTCTCACTCCCCTGGGTAGTGTCATGGTGTCACAGCTCACAGCAACTTCAAACTCTTAGGCTCAAACAATCCTCTTGTCTCATCCTCCTGAGCAGCTGAGGCTCCTGCCATGATGCCCCACTAATTTTTCTATTTTTAGTAGAGAAGGGGTCTTAATTTTACTCAGGCTGGTCTAGAACTCCCCTCCTTGGCCTCCCAGAGTGCTAGGATTACAGGGGTGAACCACTGTGCCCAGCCCCATTTTGTATACCTTAAAAACAAGGAAGGGAATGCAGTATTTATGCTAATTTTTACTTGCCAGGCAGAAAAAATAAAAATATGTTTATCTCACAAGTTAAATAGGATTATAGTTTAAGTATTTATGATTGCACATTTGGGAAGCATGAAATGCCTCTTCCATTTAAAAAAAATACTAGTTTATATTCTATTTAGTGTTTTTGTATATACTATGGGCACATGAACCACTCTAGGGATTATTTTCAAAAAAATACCCAGGACAGATATATAAACAATACATTTTAAAAAACGGTTCAGTCACTAGATGCCATATGAGGTGCCCTCTTGGAGAAAGAACATACGAGGGCAGACAATTAAGTTCTTGAACTCATCCTAGAAAAAGTGCTACATATTGTGGCAGTGCCTGTGGCTCAAAGGAGTAGGGTACCAGCCCCATATGCCGGAGGTGGCGGCTTCAAACCCAGCCCCGGCCTAAAAAACTGCAAAAAAATCAAAATAAAAAAAAAGTGCTGCATATCATCTTGCTCCAATCACCATCAGAGTGCCCCCGTGACCATCTGATGACCAGAGCAATATTCGGCAATGAGGTATGTAGCACTTTTTGTAGGATGAGTTCAAGAACTCAACTGTCTGCCCTCATAAGCTGTGGGTTCACAGAAGTATTAATACTAGGGCACACTCACCCAGCCCCTGGCCCCATGGCTGTACCCTTGACCTTGTCATTACCAAATGCTGCCGCCCTGTCATATCTCAAATTCTGTATCCCATTCTTTGCCTGCTAATTTTCTAGCTTCCCCCTTCTTGGGTTCCACCCTCACCAGCCTTCCCTCTTACCAGGATCTTCCATCCACTCGTTACTGTGGTCCCTCGTTCTTACATTGCATCTCACGACTGTGTTTTCTCTCTACCTGGCTGGCTTAAATCCCACGGCCATCAGTGCAGTCGCTACTCCTCGTTTATCCCTCTTCCATTATGCTTGCTTGCATCGATCTTACGTATTGACTTAACTCCAGTTCTCTACCTTCTCCTTGTCTGCACCAATGGGCCTGAAAGACACAACCACGCTAGCTGGTTTCTTGTTAAATTTGGGACTGATTATTTTCATGCTATCTTTCATGCTGCCCAGCAATCACACTGTCTTTCCCTAATCCATTCTCTGTTGCACTTTTCTTCTGGAGTATTTTATACTTTCTCATCTTCCTCACACATCTACCACTTCGTCCCGATGGCTTTGCTGAGATCTTTGGAGCCATCAGAAGCAGCACTGGCCCCTCCTTCCCCTACACGCACACATCTGTCTCTGTGCCCACACCTGTCCTCCCCCTCTCCCAGTGGATGACCTATCCCTGCTGCTCCACCTGTGCCCTAAGAGTCGTCCTCTGACACAAACTCAAGGACAGGTTCTGCCATTCTTACCTCTGTCTCCCACTTCCTGGATTCTCCCCTCCTGACTGGGTCATTCCTGTGAACATGCAAACGTGCGGCTATTCTCCCAACTAAAACAAACAAAAATGCCCTCAGCTCCACTCTTGCAGTTAGAGTTCATTCCTTTACTTCCTTTCACAGCAAACTTTGACAAAGTAGACAGTCTCTAATTTTTCTTCACTCTTCCATTTTGAACACATTTTAATGAAATGGCTCTCATCAGGCTCACCGACGACCTCCTCCTTCATTGCTAATCCAAAGTCACGTGGCAGTGCTTGTACTTGTGTGGTCAGCAGCCCGGCACCTTCTGCTCCTTACGTCACTTTCGGGACCCAGTGCTCCCCTGATTTCCCACCAACCTTTCTGCTGTTTCTTTTGCTGGTTCCCCCTCCTCCCCTGCCCAGACTGGTGAATGCTGGTGGCTGCAGGGCTCTGGCCCCAGGGCTCACTCCCTGGGGATCTCAAGAGCTCCCACCGCTTGACATGTCTCCTTTATGCTGAAGACACCCAGATTTTTATCTTCAACTCAAACCTCTCCCTTGAATCCAGACCATATATCCAAGTGCCTATTTGATGCTTCTGCTTGACTTTTTATTTTTATTTTTTTTTACTTTGTACAAACGCGTTTTAATGTGGAAGGAAATAGGACAAGAAACAACTATTCTGGGCTTGCTGAGAGGATTGGGAAGATGTGTGCCCAAGGGCACAATACAGTTACAGAAATAAATTCAAGGTGTCTATTGTATATTGTGATGACTATCCTTAAGAACAATACATTGTATACTTGCAGATGGTTAAGAGAGTAGGTTTTTTTTTTTTTTTTTTTTTAGAGACAGAGTCCCATTTTGTCACCCTTTGTAGAGTGCTGTAGCATTACAGCTCACAGCAACCTCCAGCTCTTGGGCTTAGGCGATTCTCTTGCCTCAGCCTCCCGAGTAGCTTGGGACTACAGGCACTGGCCACAATGCCCCTGCTGTTTTTTTGTTTGTTTGTTTTTGTCGTTGCACTTTGGCTGGGCGAACCTGCCACCCGGCACATGGGGCCGGCACCCTACTCAGTGAGTCACAGGTGCTGCCAAGACAGTAGTGGTTCTGTGTTTTCATTCCATAATGTGTATGTATATTCAAAACATCATGTTGTACACCACAAATATATAGAATTTTTACTTGTCTTTTTTTTTTTTTTTTTTTTTTTTTTAGAGATTAGAGTCTCACTTTGTCACCCTCTGTAGAGTGCTATGGCATCACAGCTCACAGCCACCTCCAGCTCCTGGGCTTAGGCGATTCCCTTGCCTCAGCCTCCCGAGTAGCTGGGACTACAGGCACCTGCCACAATGCCCGGCTATTTTTTTGTTGCAGTTTGGCCGGGGCCGGGTTCAAACCCGCCACCCCCGGTATATGGGTATATGTCACCCTACCCACTGAGCCACAGGCGCCACCCAGAATTTTTACTTGTTAATTTTTAAAAATTAAATAAATTGAAAGAAGTATTTTCAGTGAATTGAATTGTTAACAGTGTCTCAAACTCAACACACTAAGACTGAGTTCCTGGTACTCCTCCCTCCCCTGCCATTTCCATCAATGGCAGCTACGTTTCTGCAGTTGCTCAGCTCACAATCTGGAAGTTATTTTTTATTACTCTTATGCCACATTTTTTCTGCCAGCATGTCCTGCCTTGTCTAACAGTCTATATATTTAATTATCTAATTTTTTTTTCTTTTGAGACAGAGCCTCACTCTGTCACCCTGGGTACAGTGCTGGGGAGTCACAGCTCACAGCAACCTCAAACTTCTGGGCTAAAGCCATCTTCTTGCCTCAGTCTCCCAAGTAGCTGTGACTACAGGCACCGCCACTATGCCTGGCCAGTTTTTTCTAGTTTCTCTGTGGGTTTTTTGTTGTTGTTGTTTGTTCGTTTTTGTGTTTTTTGCAGTTTTTGGCCAGGGTTGGGTTTGGACCCATCGCCTCTGGCATATGGGGCCAGCGCCCTACTCCTTTGAGCCACAGGCACCACCAGTTTTTTCTATTTTTAGTAGAGACAGGGTCTCACTCGTGCTCAGGCTGGTCTGGAACTCCTGAGCTCAAGCAATGCACCGGCCTTGGCCTCCCAGAGTGCCGGGATTGCAGGACGAGCCCAGTCTTTCTATGACTTCTTCCTGTCCTCTCCCCTCTTGGGTCATTGCTGTAAACGTCTAACTAGTCTCGCTATTTCTGCCTTTGACCCCTTTTACTGTATTCATTTATTCAGAGCACATCTCTGGTATGCTTAAAATCCTCCAGTGGTTTCCCATCTCCCTGAGAGCAAAAACCAATGTCCTTCTAAAACTCTAAGTCCATGTACAATTTGCACACCCCCCTTAATGCTCTGATCTCATTTCCTGTTACTCCCCCCATATTTATGTCTCTTCCACCACACTGGCCTCCGTGCTGTTTCTTGACTATGTCATGCAAACTTGCACCTCAGGCCCTTTGCACTTGCTCTTCCTGTTGCTGGGATGCATTTCCTCAAGTATCCTCTGTCTGGCCTTCCTCAGGCCTTTATTCAAATATTCCTTTTGGGAAGCCCTTCCTCATCTACCCCATATATAACTGCAAGACTTCCTCCAGACTCACTCTTCATGTTCTCTTAATTTTTTTCCTTCAGCATTTATAAGTTCATAACATTGTTTATTTTTGTGCCTATTATGCTAATTTTCTGTCTCCTCCCATAGGAAGTAAGCTTTATGAGAACAAGAAGATTGTCCAGGCTTGGCTCCCGTAGCTCCGTGCTCAGTGGCTAGGGCACCAGCCACATACACTGTAACTGGTGGGTTTGAATCCACCCTGGGCCTGCCAAACAACAATGACAACTGCAGTCAGAAGGTAGCTGGGCATTGTGACGGGCACCTGTAGTCCCAGCTACTTGGGAGGCTGAGGCAAGAGAATCGCTAGAGCCCAAGAGTTTGAGGTTGCTGTGAACTATGATGTTACGGCACTCTACCCAGGGCGACATGGTGAGACTCTATCTAAAAAAAAAAAAAAAGTAGTTTGCCAATTTTGTTCACTGTATATTCCAAGCGCTAAAATGTGCCTAATATGCACCAACTACTCAATATTTGTTGAATGAAGGAATTTATTAAACATAATGGTGATGAATGTGATGACAATAAACAGACCAGCAGACCTACATGGTGGTGGTTACTTTCATACAAATCGGTGATAACTGTTGTTAAAAATAGCTATTATTTTATCCTCAATGTTCACACGTTATCAAAAGCAGAGCTCTGTATCCAGACAATAGTTAAAACACTAGAATCAAAGATACCAAAATGTGTAGCTTTTGTAACTTTAGAAAATTCCCACAGGGATATTTAAAAAATTATGATACAAAATAGTATTCTTAGGATACATTGTTGGAACACACACTAGCAATCACAAAATTGAGGGTATGGTAAACCGTAGGTAGGTTTGTTAATGATTTCGAGGTAGCAGAATTTCAACTATTTACCAGAAGAGGGTGCTACTTGTCTACATTTTCACATTTACATAGACAGCATGTTTTGCTAAACTAAAGGGCAGGTTTCAATACTTTAAATGTCATTATCTTACAAATCTACATCATGTGATAATGAATCAGTCACTAAAACATAACGAGTTTTTAAAATCTTTTTTAATTTATTCATTTATTTAAATAGATGATATTGTACAAGAATGTGGAGGAAGAAAATAAGGCAGAAATAATAATTTAATCTCTCTTCTACCCCTATTGCCTAGTCCTGTGGTTTTCCCAGCTGTGGTTATCCTCAGCTCCAGTTTCTTGTGTATTTATGTGTATTTGTGTTTTATTTTGTTTTTGTACTTTTTTTTTTTTTTTTTTGGTAGAGACAGAGTTTCACTTTCTCACCCTCTGGAGAGTCCCGTGGGATCACACAGCTCACAGCAACCTACAGCTCTGGGGCTTAGGCGATTCTCTTGCCTCAGCCTCCCAAGTAGCTGGGACTATAGGCGCCCGCCACAATGTGGCTATTTTTTTGTTGCAGTTTGGCCGGGGCTGGGTTTGAACCCCCCACCCTCAGTATATGGGGCCGGCATCCTACTCACTGAGCCACAGGCACCGCCTTGTACTGTATTTTTTAAAAATCAGAAATGATACAAGCGCCATTCTTCAGCTTAGGGTTGATTTATACCTTAACTACATAATTTTGGAATTCCATATCAGTATTTTTAGAACTCCCTTTTTTTAAACAGCTGTATTTTTTTCCAGTGTGTAAATAAACTGTAATTTATGTAACCAGTTCCCTATTGAAAGATACTAAGGTTGTTTTTAAATCTTTTGCTATTCTAAAGGATACTATAATAAACACTTTTCTTTGTAAACATGTGCAAGTATATAAATAAGGTAATTTCCTAGAGAAAGTGGGTAGCCATCTGAAAAATAATGAAGATGGAGTCCCAATGCTTTAAACACTAAAATTAATTCCAAAATATATTGAATCATAAAAACACTAGGAAAAAGCATAGGAGATTTTTTTTTTTTTTTTTTTTTTTTTTGGCTGGGGCCGGGTTTGAACCCACCACCTCCGGTATACGGGGCCGGCCCAATACTCCTTAGTTCAACTTTGAGCTACAGGTGCCGCCCATAGAGATTGTTTTTATAGTTTTGGAGCCAGAAAGGCTTTTCTTTCTTTGTTTGGTTTTTTTTTTTTTGCATTTTTTTGGCTGTGGCTGGGTTTGAACCTTTCACCTCCAGTATATGGGGCCAGCTGCCTATTCGTTGAGCCACAGGCACCACCCCACAAAGGCTTTTCTAAGGCCAATACAAACTTAGAAGCCACACAAAAAAAGATTGACATTTAACTATATTTAAAAAAATCTGTGTGAGGGTGGCACCTGTGGCTCAAAGAGGTAGGGCGCTGGCCCCATATGCCGGAGGTGGCGAGTTCACGAGTTCAAACCCAGCCCCGGCCAAAAACCGCAAAAAAACTCAAACTTACAGTTCAAAACTAAAAAAAATCTGAGTGACAAAACAAAACAAAACAAAAAATATAAATGGCACTTGGTCAACATGTATTTGTTATACATATTACAAGGAACTAAATCCCATAATATATAAAGAGCTGTTGAAGTTAATAAAATCACCTTTATTGAAAAATAACCAAAAAATATGAACAAACAGAATATAGAAATGGAAATACAAATGGCTTTAAACCTAGAACACCATATTCACAATGAGAGAAATGCAAATTAAAATGAGGAAATGCCATATTTCACCTGTCAGATTGGCAGAGATGAACACAGTGTGTTTGTGAAGGTGTGGGGAAACAAGCAGACTCACAGATTGTTGCTGAGGTTATAAATTGGTACCACCTCTGTGGAAATCAATTGGACAACAGGTGTTAAGATTGTAAAGTGAGTCTCATGCCTGTAATCCTAGAGCTCTGGGAGGCTGAGATTGGCTGATTGAGCTCAGTAGTGAGTTGGAGAGCAGCTTGAGCAAGAGTGAGACCCCCATCTTTACCCAAAATAGAAAAATTAGTGGGACATAGTGGTGGGCACCCGGAGTCCCAGCTACTTGGGAGTCTGAAATAGGAGGATTACTTGAACCCAGGAGTTTGAGGTTGCTGTGAGCTAGGCAGACACCATGGCACTCTAGCCTGGTCTACAGAGTGAGGCTTTATCTTAAAACAAAAAACAAACAAACAAAAAAATTAAAAAAAAATGGAAGTTTGTAGAGTTTTTTCTTTTTTTGGTCAAATCTCTTTCTTTGAATTAGTTGCATATTTTTTACCAGAAGGAAACGCTACATGCAGTTTAAAAATAAAGACAAAATATTAATAATTAAGGGAGATGTTAGGTCCTTTGCGTAATGTAAGAACTCTGAGTGTGTATCAGTCAAAATCCTTTAGGAAATGGATGGCACTCTTTTTTTTTTTTTTTCCTTGAGACAAAGTCTTGTTCTGTCAGCCAGGCTGGAGTGCAGTGATGTGATCACAGAAACTCACAGTAACCTCCAACTCCTGGGCTCAGGCTATCCTCCTGTCTCAGCCTGCAAAGTAGCTGGAACTACAGGCACATGCCACCACACCCGGTTAATTTTTCTGGTTTTTAATAGAGATGAGGTCTGGATATGTTGTCTAGGCTGGTCTCAAACTTCTGGCCTCAAGTGATTCCTCCTGCATTGGCTTCCTCAGATGCTGGGATTCTGTGCCTGAGTCTCCATGGCCTCATTAAGTGGGTTTGAGAAACACTGACAACAACAACAAAGTATGTTTGACCATCCACATCCTGGAAGTGGAGTCCACTATCTGGTTTCTAATAGTGGCTTTAAACTGTAACACACTCCCACTCCCATTTATATTTGATTGGATAAAATAACTTCCTTGGATCAACCAAAGATCTATCCTAGAGATCCAACATATATTTAAAGCTACTAGCTTGATAATCTAACAACATTGAAGACTGCAATTAGAGAGAATGGGACTTTTTATTTAAATACAGTAGAACCTCTTAAAGTTGAGCACCCAAGGGACTGTAACAAATTGGTCAACATTCATAGGTGGCTAACATAAGGAACTAGGCCTACTTACTGTTACACACACATGGTGCATGTCTGGTCTATGAAAATAAGGTCAACTTAAGGAGCTGGTCAATGTAGGGAGTTGGTCATCTATGGAGGTTCTACTGTTTTTTGCCTGTCTCCATGATAAGATTTAATTTCCTTGAAATGCCATTTGAAGAGTGGAACAGGTATCCCTTACATTCAGGTTCTCTAATTAGCTGCTTCCAGGTTACTCAGTGAGTAACAACCGTGTTGTTGCCAACTCTACCTACAGCATAGCGTGTCTAAGACATGAGCCCCTATCTTGGCTTTCTTTCTGTAAAGTCTGTTTCTGGTCTCTTTGTACTGTTTCCCTTGCTAACTACACATGTGTTCAGAGTTGGGAAAACTTTCTGTAGAGACTGCAAGTTTCTGGAAGCTTGGGGGCAGGTTGGGAGTCACCAGCATTTGTGTCCAAGGTCTGCCCTTTTCCTTGTTCGCTCCCAGTGGGCAGAGCCCAGCACTGTGGGTGTTTTGTGAGAACCATCATGAGGGAAATGTTCAATAAATCATGAAATAACGTGTTAGTGCATTTCACTGCAGATCTGCTGGAATTTATCGTTCAAGTTATTCCCTTTACTACTCCGCGAAGTGTCAGGTGTGATACACTCCTTTAAAGCAGGAAAGAAGAGTCGGATTTGCCCGACAGGTGATATGGTCCAGTGAATTCAGAATTTGAATATTATTTCTGGCTCTGCCACTGGCTTCCCTTATGACTAGGAGGGAAATCTCTCTGGGTGTTGCTGGTTTCGGTATCTGTGGATTGATAAGCAGACAAGCCTGATGTTACTGTAGTGCATTTCATGGGAAGTTAGACCTCAATGTAATGAAAGGAATAGGCTAATTGGTCCTTTCATTCTAGGTGCTATCTGGTGCTTTAAGAGGACATCTATCTAGTACTGGATAAACAAAAGGAGTTGCAGACAGAGCATGGTACTACCTAACTTTACTAATGCACAGAATGTGCCATGAGGTTCTGTGGGCTACACATGTACTATTCAATCCCTGCAGCGTACCCAGGAAGTAGTTGCATGGTACCTATGCAACCTTACAGACAGAGAAACTGAGGCACAGAGAGTTAAGCAATTTGTCCAAGGTCACAAAACCAGTAAGCAGCAGAACTGGATTTGAACTTAGATCATTTAAACTTGGAACCCCAACCCTTAACTACTTCACTCCCCTGTCCTCTCCCCTGGTGACAGTAATGATGACCACAAGAATTGGATCATATGTCAAAATCTAGGATATTCCAAAAATAAATTTTCCGAGCACCCTAGGCAGAGCAGGGGAGAGAGAAAATAGAGGAGGAGGAGGAGGTCACCTGTGCCGAAGTCTGGGCAGCACATAGACATTTTGACAATAAAATACGCCAGTTTGGGGGCATGGGGCTGTGTGTGCAGACCCCCCGGTCCTGGCTTGCTTTTTTGTTTTATGGTAAATTTTGTTCTGTTCTGGTTTTAAAGTCTCTGTCTCAGCAGAACAGCATTTCCTTATCTGGGAAATGGCATTGTGGGGTATTCCATTCATTGATGAATCTGGCCATGCAAACTCACATTTTTTTCACTGTTCCACATCCGCCCATCTATCTGCCTGTTCTAGCAGACTCCTTAGCCAGGGATGCCGAAAGAAGCTCGGTCTCCCCACTGTGCTTTTTCTCTCTCTCTCAAGTGCACAGCTTTACCCTCCAGCTATCCAAAATGTTTTAGTATTTAAAGTCCAGCAATGAGGGCTGGGTGTCGTGGTGGCGGCGCATCTTAGCACTCTGAGAGGCCAAGGTGGGAGGCTTGCTTGGGCTCAGGAGTTCCAGACCAGCCTGAGCAAGAGCAAGACTCTAATCTCTACTAAAAATAGAAAAATTAGGTGAGCATGGAGGTGGGTCCCTGTAGTCCCAGCTAATTGGGAGGCTGAGGCAGGAGGATCACTTGAACCCATTAGTTTGATGTTCTTGTGGGCTAGGCTGACACCATGGCACTCTATTCAAGGCGACAGAGTGAGACTCTTGTCTCAAAAAATAAAAAATTTTAAAAAGCCCAGCAATGTTCTACTTCTTTATACTTTTTAATCTACACTGAATTTACCCTACCCTGACCTCCCCATGAAGCTTAATTTATGGACCACTCATGTACGTCTTTGCTTAATTATTATTATTATTATTATTAATTTTTTATTTTTTTTATTTTTACATATACATGTGTTTATTAGGTTTCCATTTTTTGCCTTCACAAAATTAAAGAGGCTTAAAATTTGATAACAATAACAATGTTTAAGATAAGGACTGGAAACAAAAACCTTGCAAAGAATGAACAAACATAAATACATTCAGAAAAGAAATCAGAGAATTGCTGCATAGAAATATTAAGCAATAATAATAATGCAAAGAAAGTAACATTCACATTGTCAAATAAGAGTATGTCTGTTGTAGAATGCTTTGACTCTGAGATTCAGTATGGAGTCATCAGTTAACTTCTTATTTTTTTTTAAGTCTCAAAAAATAGACAACTAATATTTATAAATAAAAGTAAAAGATAATTTCAAAAAACAGGTCATGCCACATCTTATAGACAATAGAAAAAGAAGAAATACTTCAAAATCATTCTACTTGATCTGGGTTATTTATTTATTTTTGTAGAGACAGAGTCTCACTTTACCGCCCTTGGTAGAGTGCTATAGCATCACAGCTCACAGCAACCTTTGACTCCTGAGCTTGGGTGATTCTCTTGCCTCAGCCTCCCGAGTAGCTGGGACTACAGGCACCCACCACAACACTCAGCTATTTTTTTGTTGCAGTTTGGCCGGGGCTGGGTTTGCACCCGCCACCCTTGGTATATGGGGCTGGCGCCCTACCCACTGAGCCACAGGTGCCGCCCCTTTGTTTAATTATTATACTTTACATAATCTATGTATTGTATCTTCCTCTGGGCCTTTTTTTTGGGGGGGGGGCCGGGGCTAGCCCTTTGGGCCATAGGCACCGCCAGTATATATTGTATCTTCCAAACAAGATATGGTCCCATAAAGGGCAGGGACAATATCATCAATGTTTTAAAAACCACTTAACTCAATAGAAACTTGTAAAATTTAATTTAAAAAATGACTTTTCCTTCACCCTGGTTAGAGAGATGATATAGTATTTGGGGTGAGCTTTATTTCATTTTTCTTACTGGGGTGGGGAGGGCACCAAACAGCACCTGTCCCCAAAGCTGTCGGCCCCCACCTCCCACGTGTCTTTCTTGCACCGCTGCTCTCATTCCCCGGGGCTGGAAGCCAGGCAGCTGCAGCTGATCAGTGGATTCCCACTTCCCCACCTTTTATCTTTCACTCACCCAAGCTGACCGGTAGACGGCAGCTCTGCCCACGTCAGCTGACTTGTAGGCCTCTGAGCAATTCCCAGTGTGCAGAAGATGGTCCTCAGAGTGCTGGTAAAGTGAAAATAAGGTGGTGAGTTTTTCCCAAGTTAATAATTAAATTTTGGCTGATGATGGCTCTTAGTCTGGTAAGGCCCAGAAATTACTGCCCTAAACAACACATTAAAAAAAGCCATCTCAGATGTCAGCTGCCTTGTGCCTTCACCCCAACTTCAACCACAAAGTCCCCAAGGCAAATGAGACAAACCTCCAATATCAGTCTACATTAGAGGTTCAGTGGAGTTAACTGTAAACTCAAAACAAGTCTAGAAAAGAAAGCCACTGAAAAAAAAGGGGACAAAAGACAGGCAGCAGAGAGTTATAAAACTGGGTTCTCTGAAAGCTTTGCTGCTACCACAGCCAATCCCAGAAGTGTTTTCAAAGAGGATTTTGGATGCTTAAAGTCCTTAGTGGTGTTTGTAGCTTGGTCATTTGGAATGTGTGTTAGCAGAAAGCAGAACTGTATAATAGTTTTGTTGACTGTAAAAACATGGGAGCACCTTGTTTTTAATGTTAAAATGTTAAAAACATTGGAGTTAGAGATTCTTCTCTGGTCTCTGAGAAGAAAACCAGACTTCATCTAATAAGAAATGAAACAGAAGAATACATTCTCAGAAGCATATGTGTAACTCTGCTATTTCAGGAATTGTTCCAATAAGAGATGTTTATAATAAGCTTGGTATGACCTAACCAAGAAGCTTAATATAACAAGGTTAAGTACACGATGGGAGGAGAGGGCTCTAGTCTATAGCAGCTTACATTTATTAATAACCAGAAAGGTTGCAGATGACAGATTCCCTGAGCATTTACTAAATCTGGGACTTGGGGTTTGCAACTCATTTTGATTAACAGCTGCTATCGTCTACCCTAGAAAGGTCAGGAAAAAGTGTTGTTATTTTATCACATAAAATGCTAGTCATAAAGAGACTGAAAACAGTTAAACCTGGCCATTATAAAATTCTCTAGTTAAGTGGAAAACCATGCTGGGCCCTCCCACTGAGCTCCCTGAAGATGAGTTTCCCGGGAACATCTTAGTGAACAGATGATTCTTCTTATGTTTTAATGAAGAGTTTGGTGGCATCTAATCATTAGGAAGAGCTGTTTTGGCAAAAGAGACCCCTTGTTTATACCTATCTAGTGATCTATCTACACACATATTTAAATTTTTTTACATACGTTAATTAAGGATTTTACATTAATTAAACCTACCAACTGGATCTAGGTAAGTCATGAAAGATTTGTCTAGCTTTCATAGTCAAGTACTGAATAATTTAAAACATAAGCCTACCTGGCAGTGCATGGTGGCTCACGCCTGTAATCCTAGCACTCTGGGAGGCTGAGGTGGGTGGATTGCCCTGAGCTCAGCTGTTCAAGACCAGCCTGAGCCACAGGGAGACCCCCATCTCTACCAAAAGAAAAAGCCAGGCGTTGTAGTGGGCACCTGTAGTCCCAGCTACTTGGGAGGCTGAGGCAAGATGATCACCTATGCCCAAGAGTTGGAGGTTGCTGTGAGCTATGATGCCACAGCACTCTACCCAGGGCCACAGAGTGAGACTGTCTCAATAAAAATAAATAAATAAATATAAAAGAAAAAAATTTAAAAAAAAACTTCAAACTAAGACAATTGCAAGCCAATTGAAAACAAAATTCAAAAAAAAAAAAAGCCTACCTGATTTAAGGTTTCAAACTTCCATGTTCAAGAAATAATCCTATTAAAAGGAGGGAAAATATGGTAAAGAAAAACATGCTAAAGGAAAGATAATTGCATTGCCAACATAATCTTTTTTTTGATGCAGAGGGCTTTCTAAAGAGGTTTTTGTATCATCCTGAAACCTGTCAACTTTTTCATGGATGCTATTTTTGTACCTGTGTATAAATCTTATCCCCTCCAGATCCCCAAGTGAGGCTCCTCAACCGAATCCAAACTTCACAGAACAAAATCTTTTTAATAAAGGGTTTTGTTCTATGAAGTTTGGAGTCAGTCAAATGGCCCCAGAAAGTCACGTGGGGCCCGGAGGCTACAGGTTCCCCACTCTGCTGGTAGAAGTTGCCGAGCATCAGAGGCTTGGAACTGTTGCCTCATAGTTTTGTGTCAGGCAGATGGTTGAAAAATGTTGATTCAAGCGTTTTTACTATTAATATATACAATAAGACGATTGAGGCAATAGGAATGGACTAAGGTTTTATCATTAAGAACAGTGAAGTCATTCAATCAACAGGAGGAATTAAAAAAAATAAGATAAGTGAACTCAGTGTTACGGGAAATCCCTATCATCATTTTACTTTACACTTAGCTCATGTGAATCCAAGTAGAAATTCTTCTAGCATATTTATAGTTCCACTTTAAAATGTTCTGCTTCTAGCCCTTGCTTTAGCCTAACAATTAGTATACCCTGTTTCCCAAAAAATAAGACAGTGTCTTATATTAATATTAAGTTTTGCTCCCAAAGATGCGCTAGGTCTTATTTTCAGGGGACGTCTTATCTTTCCTGTAAGTAGGTCTTATTTTCAGAGGATGTCTTACTTTCGGGGAAACAGGGTAGCATTATGCATGGTGCGTGGCACACAGTAGATGCCCCTGAGTTTTCCCCTGTACTCCCAAATTGGGATAATCTCCTATATATGTATTATAGCCTGTCCTAGTTCTTGGCTCTGTAATTACTTGTGGGCTTTAGGGGGGGCAGAAGATGTAGCTAATAAAAACACAAGCAGCCTGGTGAAATTTGAATTTCAAGTAAAAAATAATTTTCTAGTATGTTTCATACAACATTTGGAACAGACTTATGCTAAAAAAGTTATCATTGTTTATTTGAAGTTAAAATTGTATTGGGAATATCAAATGGGAATTAATCAACACTTGAGTGCAAATATGGAAGTAAACATTGATGACAATCAAGCAGGGGGAGGTGCCTATGGCTCAAAGGAGTAGGGCACCGGCCCCATATGCTGGAGGTGGTGGGTTCAAACCCCACCCCAGCCAAAAACTGCAAAAAAAAAATCAAACTGGAGGAGTGGAGTGGGGGGTGAGTAAATGCACACCCCTGGCTGCAGGACACACTTACAACTTTGACTTAATCTGTACAACAAGCAAAGTAGGTAAACAAAATGTGGCTACCTCCCAATGTTCTGAAATTAAATAAAAAGATTTAAAAATTAAAAATAAAACTACTATATGATCTAAAAACAAATGTTTATGGGGCATCCTGCTTTAATCTGGCAACTCTGCCATCTTGCTTGTTCATATCTGCATCTTCCACGTACAGACTACAAGTTTCAGGAGAGCAGATACTTATTTTTTGTTTGTTTGTTTTATGACAGAGTCTTATTTTGTTGCCCTTGGTAGAGTGTGGTGGCATCATAGCTCACAGCAACCTCAAACTCTTGGGCTCAAGTGATCCTCTCCCCTCAGCCTCCTGAGTAGCTGGAACGACAGGTGCCTGCTACACACAACACCTGGCTAGTTTTTCTATTTTTAGTAGATACAGGGGTCTCGCTCCTGATCAGGCTGGTCTTGAACTCCTAAACTCAGGCAATCTGCCAGCCTGAGCCTCCCAAAGGGCTGGGATTACAGGTGGGAGCACTGCACCTGGTCTAGATACGGTTGTGTTCGTCACTGTACTCTCAGTATCTGCACAGGGCTTAGCACTTAGTAGGTGTTTACTAAATATTGGTTGATGGCCTAAAAGTATGGGAAATGGAACTGAAGCACTTCTTGCCATTGGGATTTCTGGAAGTGCACCATCTTTACACAGTAAATATTCAATCAGTAAGAACAGTAGGTAAAGGGGAAATTCCTTTTAAAAGACTCCAAGTAACTGATTCTGCTAGTACAATTCACTTTCAGTTTTTAAGTTTTAGCTAATGCTTTTTCAGAGGCAGTTACTGTGCACAGTAAGTTAGACCTGTATTTTTAAGTATTCTAGCAGATTGCAGCTAATCTTTTCTACCAGGATCTAAAACTAAAAAAAGAGGCTAAGAGGTTTGGACAGAATAGAGAGGTAATATTTTCAAGTCATATATAGAGAAGGTAGCATAAATTTTGAAATCTTTCTCCCTTCTTATTTATTTTACTCCCACAAATGTTCTGCTTTATATTAGAAAAAGCAAAATAAGTTAAATGCAAAATAAGTTAATCTAGTGAAGTTTTGACAGCTCATCAGGAGCCGATACCTTATGTGTGTTCTTTTTTGTTGTTGAGACAGAATCTCTGCCATGTGTGCTAGAGTGCTATAGCCTCAGCCTAGCTTACAGCAACCTCAAACTCTGGGGGTTAAGCAATCCTCCTACCACAGCCTCCCCAGTAGCTGGGACTGTAGGTGAATGCCACCATGCCTGGCTAATGGTAGAGATGGGGGTCTTGCTCTTGCTCAGGGTGGTCTTGAACTCCTGAGCATGGGCGATCCTCCTGCCTTGGCCTCCCAGCGTACTAGGATTACAGGCGTGAGTCAGTATGCCCTGCAAGTGTACCCTTTATAAGGTTTAGCTTATCAGCCATCACCAAACAGGGCTCACTTAGTCATAGAAGCTGAGAAGACAGATGGTGAAGGAGAAAAATGCCTCAGAGAAGCAAATAGAAATATGTGTCTTATATGCTAGAAACAATAGCCCATGTCAGTTACAAATGCCTACAAAACAAGGCCTCTCTTTGTGGCTTAAACGGCACCCCATGTCATTGCTCAGTGACATGGGTAGAAAGGGTTTAGGAGTCTGAGGTTCCAGTTCCTGGCCTCTATTAGTCTCATATCCACCTTGTGCCCCAATCCTCTGTCTCTAAAAGAGAGAAACAGTCAATTCACATTGGAAACACTGATACTTAACAGTCTTTAATACAGCCCTTGGCTTGACATGGGGAGGCCAGACAGGTTCCTGCTAAGTCGCTTCCATAGTCACCTGTAGATTTGGAACACATCCGTGTTCGTGAGCAAATTCTCCTTTGTTATTCCACTACTTCACTTCCCCCTCCCACTGGAACAACTGAGTAGCTCTTGTTTGAATAAGGAGGGTAATTCTCCAGAAAAGGTGATGGCTGAATATCATTGGGAGCCAAAAATCATAGCAGCTGGGGGACACATCCACAAGCCTGGTAATTATAGGTATTCTAGATAATTACAGGTTAGCGCTTGTGCCAACAATAATATATTAAATATCTAGAAAAGAATCTCATGGCCTTTGAATACAAGAATTAAAAGTATTTTTGAGGATACAACATGCACACACACACTTGAAAAAATCCAATAATAAAAGATGACATTTAATTGAATGACAAGATACACAGTACAATTTTGATAATTCTAGGAACTATCAGAAAGAATTGAGCCTAGTGAATATAAACTGATTTCAGAATTGCAGTAGAGGAATGTGCTTTAGGCTTCACACTAAAAGATACGACTTGCTAGATGGAAGAGAAGGTCTTGTCAGGAAACAACTTAAAGGTTCAGAGAAGGTCATTGAGGGAACCTTCATTGGCTGGAGCTCATGGTCATTCATTCTAAGAGAGTAAGACAGCCAGATTGAGAGGATTTTGATTATCGTCTTCTTTCAGTCTTTCTGGGTACCCCTTTCAAAAAATAGCTCTTAAAATGCCCATACTTTTTGTTATTACTGAATTTTTAAAAATATGGAAAATTTTGTCAAGGTCCTAAAGATCATAACTTTCAAAACGAATATTTTCACAACTATCCAATGATTGTAACACTTTGCCTAGACTAGCATTTTGAATTTTACTAGTTTAGGCAAAAGATTGGATTTATTTTTTATTTTATTTTTTTGTTGTTGAGACACAGTCCTACCCTATGCTCCTGAGCAGAGTGCAGTGGCTTCATAGCTCACTGCAATCTCAGACTCAGGCTGTGGGCATCCCTCTGCCTCAGCCTCCAGAAGCTGCTGGGATTGCAGGCGCTCGCTGGGGTGCTGGGCTGGTTTTTCCATTTTTTTCATGAGTTGGGTCTCACTCTTGCTCAGGCGAGTCTGGAACTCCTAAGCTCAAGCAATTCTCCCTCCTCACCCTGCCATAGTGCTGGGATTACAGGTGTGAACCACTGCACCTGGCAAGTGTTGGATTTATTTTCAGATTTTCTGTCTGTCTGGGTTTTTTTTTTGTTTGTTTTTTTTTTTGAGGCAGAGTCTCAAGCTATCGCCCTGGGTAGAGTGCTATGGCATCACAGCTCACAGCAACCTCCAACTCTTGGGCTTAAGCGATTCTTTTGCCTCAGCATCCCAAGCTGGGACAACAGGCACCTGCCAACAATGCAGTTGTCATTATTGCTCAGCAGACCATGGCCGGGTTTAAACCTGACATCCTAGGTATATGTGCCCAGCTCCCTTGCTGACTGAGCTACAGGTGCCACCCGTTTTCAGATTTTCTAATTACTGTCTTATAAGAGGTGAGATCATGCTTTTTTTTAAGGCATATATCTTGCTGTGCAATAAAACTGTGCTAGAGTCATGTTAGAGTGGTGACAATAGCACATTACTTGACCTCTTTGAGTCTCAATTGCTTTATCTGTAAAAAAGGAAACATTTCTATATATTTGATAGGGTTTGTGTGAAATTTAGACATAATTAAGAAAATCACCTAATGTGGTGCATATTTGGTAAATTTATAATACATGAGAACCAGAGCAGTTTCAATAGTAGATACTCACACGGAGAGCTGTTAGCACCATCAAATTTGGCATGTTGTTATGAGTGAAAAGCAACCTGGAGTGTAGCTTCTGGGGGTGGGCATGGTGGCTCAGGCCTGTAATCCCAACACTGAGAGGTCAAGGCAGGAGGATCTCTTGAGCTCAGGAGTTCAAGACCAGCTTGAGCAAGATTCCATCTCTACTAAAAATAGGAAAATTTGCTGGGTGTTATGGCAGGACCTGTAGTCCCAGTTACTTGTGGGGTTGAGACAGGAGGATTATTTGAACCTAGGAGATTGAGGTTGCTGTGAGCTAGACTGATGCCACAGCACTCTATCCTCAGGCAACAGAATGAGACTGTTTCACGGAGAGTGTAGCTTCTACAACTGGACTGCCTGGATTTGTTTGAGTCTGGGTGCTGGCACTTACGTGGGGTGACTTTGGGTTTGTCTCTTATTCTTTCTGTGCCTGGGAATGAATGAAAGTTGATGGGTATAAAGAACACTATGCCTGGCACATGTAAATCTTTTATATTGGTGAACTATCCTTTTCTGGAAATTTGAGTGCCGAAGTTAAATGCATGGAAAGCTGTTTAAAACAATCGAAGATCTGGTCTTGAGCCCTCCAGAGGTGATTCGGGGATAAATTTCCAGTTGCTAAATTATTGCTAGGACAATGTTAACTTTTACATATGCATCTGCTTTTGCCCAGACTTTAGCCGCTTCATCTGTATAATTGCTGCAAAGTCAACAATGGCCTCAGCAGGGAAGGCACCTGAGAAGCGGCATAACCCAGTGGAAAGCATTTGTAGAAAAATCAGAGCCATCCAAAGGAGAGAAGCAATTTCAAATCCAATCCAACAGATAATCAAATACCAGTCCAGCAGTTTTGATAGTCCACAAGCCAACACCACGAAAAATTTTGAAGAGGTATTGAGGAAAATGGCAGCTGTTCACATTCCTATGCCTGACTCTAATTTGTCAAGTGTTGGCAAGGTTGATGCCTCCATTTCATTTCCTCAAATAACATCTCCAAGACTCCCATCCGTGCCCCACCTGCGCTCCCTTGAGACTGAGACATACCCTGTTATTTTCACAAGTTCTGAGAACATCTCAAAGCCAAGGTCAGAGAGCAAGAAGAATTACATACCGTTGACATCACAGATCAGGAAAGAGGGGTTCTTCTCTAGCAAGGATTTGAGTAACTATTGTAGAGAAAATAATTCTAGTGCCTCCACACTTGACTTTAATTTCAACTCTTGTCAAAGCTCTGAATGTTTTGATCCTCGGGATTCAGTGGTGAAGAAATTATCTCTGAATGAAGATGGTAAGTGTTCACTTTTTTATTTATTATTTATTTTATTAAATCATAGCTGTGTACATTAATGCAATGATGGGGCACCATACACTCGTTTTATAGACCGTTTGGCACATTTTCATCACACTGGTTAACATAACCTTCCTGGCAGTTTCTTAGTTATTGTGTTAAAATATTTATATTCTACGTTTACTAAGTTTCACATGTACCCTTGTAAGATGCACCGTAGGTGTAATCCCACCAATCCCCCTCCCTCTGCCCACCTCCCCTTTCCTTCCCCTCCCTTTCCCCCTTCCCCCTATTCTTAGGTTATAACTGGGTTATAGCTTCATGTGAAAGCCATAAATTAATTTCATAGTAGGGCTGAGTACATTGGATACTTTTTCTTCCATTCTTGAGATACTTTACTAAGAAGAATATATTCCAGCTCCATCCATATAAACATGAAAGAGGTAAAGTCTCCATCTTTCTTTAAGGCTGCATAATATTCCATGGTGTACATATACCACAATTTATTAATCCAACTGTGTATCGATGGGCATTTGGGCTTTTTCCAAATGCTAAAGATCCTTTTAGCATCTTTAGAAATAAAAAGTGTGTTTGACCGCACCCCAGGTCAAACCTGGGTGTGCCCTCCCCAGGTTCTCTGTCTAGGAAATATAGGCTGTCCCACACGTGGACAGATGACAGGACGGTGTACTATCCAGCATGTGGCTCTGGGGCAGGGGCGGCTGGCAGCATGACTTTGCTTTATGACAAAGGAATGAAGCCCACCAGGGGCAGGGGCAGACACTCACCTAAATCAGGAAGGAAAGACACGTAAGGGGCACATTACCCTGGCAGAATTCTTCCTCTGTAATAGTGAAAGCACTAAGAGACTTTCCACAGACCCAGGCAAACCCATTGCAGAGTTGCACTCGCCCTGCATGGTGACACCTGGGGCCAGCCTCTGAGTCGCCTCTGTGCATCTGTCAAGAGCCAGGCAGACTGACCGAGGGTTATAATGCATCCAATTCAGTGACACCCCAAGGTCCATGACATGACATCAAAAGGCACATAGAGGCTCATTGTCTTTGAACCTGTCCTAAGGAAAAAATATGTTTTTAGTG
Organism: Loris lydekkerianus; assembly: GCA_963574355.1. NCBI lineage: Eukaryota > Metazoa > Chordata > Mammalia > Primates > Lorisidae > Loris > Loris lydekkerianus. The sequence goes on from CAUYPK010132848.1 coordinate 25,945, forward strand.
GGTAGGTAGGGAGGCTCCATATACAAAGATGTTCTTTGCAGTATCATTTAGAATAGGGAGAAAACCCAAATACCTAAACGTTCAGCCACAGAGAACAGCTAGTCTGTGAAAGGTCTGCTGGTGCCATTCCCCACACATATTTAAAACGATGTAGGTGAGTACGCTCCACATCACCAAGGGGCTCGCTGATAAGATCACATCACCTGGGGAACTGGACAGCAGAGAGTGTCCACTGTGCTGCTTACCACAGTCTGGCACACACAGAGGGTTAGAACGTGAATGAGTTACCTTAGGAGATAAAAATACCTGCACATAAAGAGAGCTCACAGAGAGGCCAGAGGGGTGCAGAAGTGTGGCAGGGACACAGAGCTACCTGGCCACCAAGAGGCCCCCCAAAACCCCAGACCTGCCAAAGGCACCTGCCATTGGGGCACAGGTACTTTGCTACAGTTCAGAGAACAGGAACATGGTGCCTGGGAGGTGGGACGGACATGTGGTCGTCCAAGGGAAGGCCCCTGGCAGGCCTACCAGGCAGACATTTCACAAATGTCACATCCCCCAGGCTGGGCTGTGACTATGGTGACTTTCCACAGATACCTCCTCAGCCCAGTGCTCTCTGGGGGATAGTGTCCTTGTGGGAGGCCCAGGCACCTGCCCCATCCTCTCCCAATTCCGCAGGGGTGGCGAACACGCGGCTAGAGCCGCATGCGGCTCCCGGCCAAAATGAATTTCGGCTCTTTGCCTCTTATCATTATTTTGTATACTGTGGCTCTTTGCCAAGTTTGGATTTTGTTATGCTGCTTCTGAGGAGGG
>CAUYPK010132850.1:0-62862 GCA_963574355.1 Loris lydekkerianus
GATGGAGCTGGAACATATTCTTCTTAGCACAGTATCTCAGGAATGGAAGAAAAAGTATCCAATGTACTCAGCCCTACTATGAAGCTAAATTATAGCTTTCACATGAAGGCTATAACCCAACTATAGCACAAGACTATGGGGAAAGGCCCAAGGACGGGGATGGGAGGGGGGAGTTTTTGGTGGAGGGCGGGTAATGGGTGGGGCCACATCTATGGTGCATCTTAGAATGGGTACAGGCGATTGCACTAATGTACACAGCTATGATTTAACAAAAAAAAGAAGCTTTCAGTGTCCTACTTATCTCTGAAGATAGAGCTCAAAGATTTTGCTTGAGCAAAATAAATGGTTATTAAACCAATTCTTAATGTCTTCCCAAAGGAAATGGCTTCATTTGAGAAAGAGATGGGAGAAACTCAAATCTATTAAAACCAGGGTGGTTGCAATGAAAAACAACTAGAAGGAGATTTGTGGATTTGATGAAGATACAGCCTAGATGGTAACCCAACTGGTTTGCCCAAGTGACCTCAGGGAATGGTCCAGTTGGAAGGATTTTCTATGGAGTTAGAGCAAACTTTTAACAAGGACCTCATAAACTATTCCTTCAAGAAGCTGCAAGGTTATTAGATTAGTCTATGTAGCAATTTATATTCCATGGAATTGTTGAAATAGAATTCTGGTCAAGTGGAAATTAGTAGAGTTTAAAAGCTATATGGGGGCAAAGTTCGCTCAAAGATCAACTCAAAATTGAGGCAGATTATTAGAGAGAGAGTTTTATTTCCCATGCACACAGGGACATCACAGATTGATTACCTACCATCTCAGTGGGATCCAGATATTTTTATACCCTGCTTTTAGAGAGGAGGGGAAGATGAAGAATATAATCTTTCCCACTTGGCCCAAACATACTTTTCCAGCCTCATTTCCTTATATTATAATTAGATTCCCACAGGCATCTCAGCTCCTGGAAAACTAATTTGCACCCTCCTTGTAGTAGGGAGTACTGCCTTTCTGTAATTCCATGTTTTCAACTTACTATTCTGTTGATATGTAATGTCTACGCCTGTTTGTTCACCCAGCATTCATGAACACTCCCTAACATACTCCACTATGTTCTGATAATCTGATCACCTCAGTAAAGCTTTACTTCATATATCTGGAGAGAATTACTGGGCAACCTTATTTATACCAAATAAAATAACACTGTTTATTTAATATACTTACTTAATATACTATTACTTAATATACGATTTTGTGTTAAATTATGCTATGTTAAAGTCTATTTATATGATTCCACCAGACTCCTTCATTTCAAAGGCAAAAATATATATTTCTTTTCTCTTTTAACCATTGCAACCCTCACCAAGCAGAGACATTATAATCAAACATAGTTTATATTTATATTTATTTACCCAGTCACAAGCATTTGTGAGTCTATATATGAGGTAGTTCCTATGCTTGAGTCAAAATGGTAATTAAAACGTATAGAAGAAACTGTAGTAGGAAAAATGATTTAGATTCAGACTCTATTTTTGCAAACTACTATCTGCAGACTATTGCATCCTTACCTTTAAAATGAAGACATTAATAATTCCTTCCTCAAAGGGTATTTAAGAAGATACATATTTAATGGAAGCTACTGAATGGTAAAACATTATGGGAACTAGAGTTGCCATTTTAGACAAAGTCTTTTGTTTTCATGGATGTTATCAATTACCTACATGTATTGTGGTAAAATATTAATACTTATAAAATGATAAATATGCAACACAATTAAAGATGTGGCATCATGCTACCATCAGTTAGTTCTTTCATGAAAAAGAAATAATCACTAAGAACTGGGGTAGTGATGGCATCTACATTGGAGAGGTCACTTGAAGGAGATAAGGGACTTAGGGACTTAGGTGGGGAAGGGAGGGCCACTTGTGATTTCCCGTGGGGGCTCCAGAATATTGCACCCTCAATGCACCTGACATGCAGACACTAAAAGTAGTTGAAAGGGTATGATGTTATGGGAAGAGGACAGTCTCAGGTGAGAAATGAAAACACTTAACTTATTCACAAAATTAGAATTAATTAAAGACTTATGGAATAAGAGATGCTGTTTGAATGAGAGTATGGAGATCCCAAGAACTAATGGCTGAAGACCTAAGATGAGGGTAAGGCTGCAAAAGGGTTCCTAATCTGCACATGAATTCCATCCCCCACTTGTCATCTTGTTTGAAAGTAATTCCTGACTCTACATTTACCACCATGGGGTACCATACAGTAATTTTGCTTTCCAAGTCTTTCTAGGGACTATTGCTACCTTTTCTGAATACCAATGGATTTCCTAAACCAGCTCACCATTCATTTGAATACAAATTGCAAGCCCAGCTGCCATTAAAAAAAAAAAAAAAAAAAAAAAAAAAGTCAGTATTGAAATGAGATTCACAGTAGCCCCTAAAATAAGTAAATAAGTAAATAACAAAGGGCCAGAGCCTGTATTCATCTGTGACAGATTAGGAAGATTTTTGTTAGATGTTTTAATGAAGGCATACACTTTTTTATCTTTGCCCAATTATTGATACACCAATGAGATTTCTTACAAATCTCTCTAGTTCTCCCTTCTCCAATTATAGGCATGGTCATGGTTTTTCTGTTGCCATTTTCTTGGCCTGGGTTTATAAACCTTCATTTAGAAATATGCAATCCATGCACCTAACAAATACACACAGAAATCCTTGTTTTGTTTTTTTTTTGTTTGTTTAACTCACAGTATTGCACTTAGCAATCATCTCCTTGAAAAATGAATAAAATGAATAAATATGTACTTTAAAAAAACACTGTCTCCCAAAAGAGAAACCATAAAATAAAGTAATATTTGAAAACAGTTCTGATCATATGTCACAGGTTCACACGTATCATCTTCCCTCAATCAAATGGAAATTAATATAAAACAAGCTTTGTTTCTCAAAAAGCCAAAGACACTGCAAATATTCCGATATGAACATTTGGAAAAATATTTGATATTGTCAAAATAGTTTAGATCCTTCTCTAGAAGGAATATTTAAAAAACATTGTTGTTAATAGAAAAACAAACTGGCTAGAAAATTTCAATTGTTGGCAACCTCCTGATAGTTGTAGAGGAGAAAAGAACTTTCTTTCTACCCTCTAAAGGTTTGAAAATTTGAGTCTAGATACAAACTGATAATAGACAAATAGGAGGAAAAACATACAAATGTATTAACATGTAAGCACCCAGGAGTCACAGAAAGTATGAAACTCACCGAAGGACCAGATGGTTGAAGTTTAAATGTCCTTTTCATAGGGAGAGGAAATAGGGAGTATAGGAAAGGCAATTTTATAGGGAGAGCAAATAATTTTAAGGGAAATGATTGAATCCAAAGAAAAAAGCAATAGCTTAGGACAAAGTTCTGCTGGGCTAGCTATGGGGTAGGTGACAATAAGTTATGGGAAGCATAGGTTGGAACTGTACCGTCAGCAAAGGGCGACTTAAGAATGTAGATAAAGTGTCTCGAGTAACAGCTTTCAGAAGAACAGATGAAACGTTTGGCTGGTGTGGAGGTGATCTTTAGTTTCCAACTCAAGACAAACCCTCTGTAGTTGATGAGATTACAGATAGGGGATTTCAAGCAACTGCTTTGTTTTGGAAAAGCTTCCCTTAATCAGATAAAAGGATTTTAGAGATAGTCCTACCCTGCATTTCAGGGAGAAACAAAGTAAAGTCAGAGAGACTGATTCCAAAACCGTTTTCTAAGGCCCTCAAATTTCCTATAATCAGAGTGCTCAGCATGTTAAAGCACCATACTTTGGAGTATGTTTTTCATAATCATAACATAATCTTAGACTGTATAAAATATAATTTATATTACATTATAATAATTATATTATATACAAGTATCCATATAAAATAAAATACAGAGTTCAGGCTGGTCAAGAACCACAGAACACAATGCCCCATTGAGAGGACTCCACTATCTTATCATGAAACTTTATTCTACTCTTTACCAAACCAACCTAGAGGAAGTTGTTTTGTTTTTTCTTGACATGCCTTTCCATCACGAATAAGATACAAAATACTAATCCTGTAGTCGAATTAATAATAATAAAGATAATAAAAATATCAACAGGGTTGGACATTCACTATTTACATACTATTAATCTTTCTATTACCTCCTTTTGATTTCATGATCACCCCCATTCATCTACTCTAATTTTCTTCCTTGGTCATTACTTGCTAATCACATTGCACTATTTTAAGATTCTTGTTCAAATCCTACTCTTTCCCATCAGTGGATACTTATTCATGTTTTCATTTCATTTTGTTTTGTTTTAATTGACTAAGAGTTTTTTCTGTACATTCTCACACAGTCACATTCATCCTCTCTCATTTCTTTGTATAAGTAAATTACAAGTAAGTACATTTCTACTCATTGTGCATTTTTTGACCCATCATTGTTTCAAAAAAAAAAAAAAAACAAAAACATCAAGTGTGCATGTCACACATATGTGTAAATTTCCTTCCCCATTTCTATCGTATATTTCTAATTATTTATAAAATGTCCATCTTTCTTAATTGACTTCAAATTCTTCTGAAGGATAGAGACATATCTGTCTTATTCAGAATTCTATCTCCTATTCTATTGCTTCATCTGGCCAAGGTCCAAAAGACTTTAATTCTTCCAGATAGAAAAAAAAAAAAACACTTTCAAAGTTTTTATTCTGCTATTAATGGGTTATAGATTTGTGTAAATATGGAATTATTTTTAAAGAGTTGTCAAATATTTGAATTCTGAATCAACCTATGCTATACAATATTTGACAGGGTTGTTCAATGTCCTTTAAAAACAGAATAAGAATAGTTAAATTTAGATTGAATTAGTCTAATTAGGTAGTAAGGGCTATGTGATGTGTCCTGTATTAACTTCTATATTGGTTCCCAGGTTGCTTTTAGCCTATTTTATTCCCCACAACAAAATCTCCAATAAGTCTGGATCTTCGAATATATCAATTTGACTTCCTCTGAGTTATTATTATATAATTGTCACTTTTTGTTTCATTTTGTTGTTTTTTAACCCTGGTTTTCACTTTTGCTGTGTTAGTTTTTGTTAATTATTGATTTGGGAGAGTGTCCTATTGCTTTGATACTCTATGTTCTATTTATGTTCCTTCAAATCTTTTTGAACACTTTTAAAAATAAATCATCTGTCTACCGGTACCTAGAAAGAAAATCACATACATGCATGATGCTGTCTGTTAGAAGACAGTATTTTCTATAATTTATTGCTCCATCTTGCAAAGCAATGAGTATAAGGCCTTCACACAGATAGAGCTCAGTTACTTTATTAAAAACAGAAAGGTATTTTGTTGTTGTGATGCATTGAGACATGAGAAGGAGAGAGGGAAAGGTGAATTGTTCTTGTCATAAGAATGGCATAACAAGTTATCTGTAATTCTGCATGTGGGGGGCTTTTCTAAAACCCAATGTGCTGGGGAGGGGGGTATAACCCAGTACGGTCACCTCCTGATAGTGAGATCTTTGTTAACTTTCTTAAACTCTCTGAGCTTCAATTTCTTCACCTATAAAATGAAGATACTATACTATCTTCATAATAATATTTGTGATCTGTAGTCAGTAATTCATGTAATGTTTATGAATATCTATGAGTGCCTATTATATGTGCCAGGCATCCTCCAACAGGCTTTTTTGGTATTATCCATTTAATTATCATGAGAGCACTATTTATTTATTACTGGCCTTTTAATATAGGAAAGAAACTAAGCTTCAGAGCGATTAAGCCATTTCTCATGATGTATAGTAAATAAATGACCTAAGACCACCTAGTGTTCTGGGATTTTTCTAGTTTAAATTATACTAGTGTAACATTTAAAGTGATTCCCTTAAGTTTATCACCTCCCTGGGACATCTTACCTGATTGCTGACTTTCTTCTGTGACCATAACATCAACCCATACTTTCATCCCTCAAGACAGTGACCCCATCACTGGGCAACTGCCTCTGTGTCTGTTTCCTGCACTGAAACAGAAGCTTATTGAATGCTGGTAGTTTGTCTTCCTCTCCACTGTAATTCTCCTATTCTAGCTATACACTTAAAGTTTTTTGGAGAAATAAATGATGAAGTGAATGAATGTTTATTGCTCTATCCTTTATATTTCTTTCTCAGCAGAGTCTATTAGTATGAAGACTATAACACACGTAGTAGACAAAGATGGTTAGACAAAGCTATTACCTATTATTTAACATCCATTTTCCTTTATTTCTACCCTAACAGAATCCTAATTGTCTTTGGTGCAGCAATGACCAAACTTCAAAACAAACAGAAACGATATACCAACCTAGCAATTAGCTTTAGAACCCATTCCCCCCAAAAGTGCTGCTTACCTCCTTGGTGAACAGAATATCACTAATGTCACCTTTGAGGGCCTCCCCTTGGGAAGCTATACAACACCACGGCCTAGTCCACCCTTCAAAGCAATTTTGCAACCCTTTTTCTGGAATGACCGTTAGAGCTGTCATTGTACCAGGTCTGACAATAATGTTTGCCAGTTTGCTGTTGTGCGCTGATGTCGGCAGCACAGTGCAGACACCTTGATGAGGTCTCACAAAGTTGGTATATTGGTGTTGCACAGCTGTGTTCCTGTCAACACGTGGTGGTGTCTTGCTGAGTGGTGTTCATTACTGTTGTGGCATGTTATTGTGTTTCATACAACAGCTCTGAAGGTAAATTTCAGAATAAGACTTCCAAAATTACTTTGAAGTTGAACTTGATCCTGTGTCAGTACATAGCTCGGTAAGAGGAGTACTTTGGAGTTAACTGTGGATACATTCAGCAGTGAGGGAGCAGCACTTCCTGTAGGATGCGTTTGTGAACTTACTTGTTAGACATCATATGTTCCAGCTATTCGAAACATACTCCTTGATACTGGTTATTCCTATAACTCAACTTTGTAACTCCCATCACCACTCTACTCATTCAAAAATTTGCATCACTACTGAATCTCTCTCTCTCTGTTCATATGAACTTTCTTCATTCATAGCTCTATCTCTGTAATCATTAAGAAAACTTAAAGAGCTGGGGATAATATTGTGTGGCCATTTATTATAAATCATGATGGCAACTGTATAAAGTAACAATGATCCTAGCATGTCATTGGATTTATAATGCATGACCATATGTTTTTGTGGGTACACACATATACAAATATACATAAAATAGAATGCAAAGAACATATATACCACAATGTTCCTCTATCATATAGAAAGTAAGTCAGTATTAACTTGAAGTTGATTGTAGTAACAATACAGATTATAAACCATAAAGCAACAAAAACACCAAAAATAATGCAGAAAACCATTTCTAGAAAATCAATAGAATAATTAAAATGTCACATAGAAATGATATAAATGATCTAATAATGAAATAACATAATGAAACAGCATAAATGGCATAAAGGAAGGCTGTGAAGGAAGAAGGGAAGGAAACAAAAAAAAAAGAAAGAAAAAACCTGAGACAGAGAGAGAACTGGTAGATATAAATTCAACAATAATAATAAATACACTACATTTCAAAGGACTAAAATACTTAATCACAGGTAGAAATTTCCTGAACAAACAGATTAAGATCCAACTAATTAGATCTATGCTGTAAATAACAGAGATGTACTTTAAAGTCAAAGGCAAAGTATATTGAAATTAAAAGGAGTGGTTAAAGAAACAGAACAGGTAAACACTAAGCATGAGAAAGCATAAGAAACACTACCGTGACCAAGCTGACAGACGCAAGATACATTACTAGAAACGGCAGGAGACATTTTGAAATCATAAAATGATTTTAAATAAGAGAAATATCACAATCACAAATATATACTGTAATCATAAACACAACAGCCCCAGAATAAATAAAACAAAAAGATCATAGTGCTGAAAGGAAAAATAGATAGATCAAGAAGATGTGGTATTTCATGATTTTTGTCACAGTAATTGATAGAATAAGCAGACAGAAAATCAGTAAGGATTTAGAAGACGAAAACAGTATCATCGACCACCTTTCCATGACAGCATGCTCTCTCTTTAAGTGCATGTGGAACATTTACCAAAAGAGACTACATGCAGGGATATAAAATGTCTCAACATATTTCAAAGATTAAAATCATACAGAGTTTGCCATCTGACCAGACATTAACAAATCAAAAATAAATTACTAAAAGAAATTGAGGAAATGCTGAGAACAACTAGTAGAAATGCGCACAAATAAGCTAGAGAGGTGCTTGGAGAAAATAACTGGTGGTAGTCATTTATTATTCTTTTATTACAGAATTAATAAAATAATTTATATAATAATTAATAAAATAATTTTATAATAAATTAATTAAATAAATTACATTTAGTCATTCTTTTATTACAGAAAAGAAGAAAGATCTAAAAATAAGTGAGAGGAAGAAAAGCCAATTAAATCTGAAGGAAACACAGGGGAAGATCTAATGTATATCTAGGCAAAAATTGACAAAATAGAAATGTAAAACAATAAAAATAATCATGAAAATAGGCGTAATATATATCAAATTTATAGACATTACAGGGAAATAGGGTGATATTGTAAACTATTCTCTGCAAATCCTTTAAAAACTGAGTTTAAATGGACAAATTTAAAAGACAGAAATTACTAAGAAGTTATGAAAAGAATCACAGTAACACATGCTGATGAAGACATTGAACAACTGAAACTCTTGTAATAATCTCGATAGTATATAAAATGGCAAAACACTTTTCGCAAATTGTGTCAGCTTTTCCTCATAAAAGTGAGCCTCCCTATACCCTATGACCCACTGAAATCAGTTTATCTAAGAGAAATGAAATGTGTGGCTTCTGAATAAATTGGGCAAGAGTTTAAAGCTTTTATTTAAAATAGCCCCTGACTGGAATAAGTCAAATGTCTATGAACCAGAGAATAAACATTTTTTGTCATATACATATAAAGAAATATTATTTGGCATTAGAAAGGAATGAACTGCAAATAAGAAGAGTAACATTAATGGGTGTCAAATCATTGCGGTGAATAAAGAAAAACAGACCTAAATTGTACATATGATTTAATTTTATTTTTAAATAAACTTCAAGGACAGACAAAACTAATCTACCACAGGAGTTACCCTCATCATTGCTTGCATGGGAATTAACATATGGTGGACACAAGGAAATATTCTGGGCTGACAGAAATGTTTTTTTATGTAGGTGTAGATGTTTTCTATCTAAGTTTAGACATTTGTCAACATTCATCAAACATATATAACATTACTCTACATGATTTAAAAGAAACAATGAATTGTGGTATATGTACACCAAGGAATATTAAGCAGCCTTATAAAAAGATGGAGACTTTACCTCCTCTATGTTTACATGGATGGAACTATAACATATTCTTCTTGGTAAAGTATCCCAGGAATGGAAGAAAAAGTATCTAATGTACTCAGCTCTACTATGAAACCAATATATAATCACCCACACTTCCACGTGAAAGGTATAACCCAACTACAGCCCAAGACGAAGGGAAAAGAGGAGGGGGAAGGGCAGGGAGGGTGGGAGGAGGATGGGGGAGGGAGGTTAATTGGTGGGACCACACCTATAGTGCATTTTACAAGGGCACATGTCAAATCTACTAAGTGCAGAGTATAAACATCTTAACACAATAATTAAGAAAGTGCAATTTTAAACAGTTTGTTGTGTTTCAAATTGTATATAAAACCAGCACATTATGCCCCATAAATACATTATTGTACACAGATATGATTTAATTAAAAAAAAAAAAGAAACAATTGTTGTGGTGGGCTTAGTCACTAACTGTGCCTCAATTGACTCATCTGTTAAATAGGCCTATTAATGTATCTTCCTGATTCATCTTCAGAGTGGTATAGGTTAAATGTGATAAATACCATATAAAGAAGAAGTTTTATTACATCATTATTCTGTTTCCCATTGGGGAAAGTTTGAGATTTTATCTCCTGTTTTTTGAGGGTCCTTAGGATTTATGTCATGTTATTTATAGCTGTACATGAATGCTTTCCATATTTACTCTCTTTTCAGATATTTTAGTATTCTTCTATTATTGCTTCTTGAAAATGTTTATTTCTATTTGCTCCCAAACTTCAATAAATGTTTTAAACTAAGAATAAATGAAACCAATAAACAATGAATTTCTACATAAGAGATGCCAAGAATAGGTAAACAGCTACACCCGGGCAGATTAAGCAACCTCAGTAGGTCTATTTCTAAATTACACCAACACTTAATGGAGCTAGACAATGCTCTGAAGCTGCCCTGGAGATACCACCCAAACACCAAATTACAAAATACTTCCACATAGTAAAAATATTTCTGATACAGTGTGATATTCTCAAAGAAGAAAATATTCTGAGACATAGCATGTAATATGGACACTGCTACTTTCTCTCTCATCTGATCTTACTGATCTGTCCATAAGAAACAGCAGCACACATAAACATTAGAACAATATTAGCTTTTGGATGACACAGAAGCTACCCTTACAGACCACTTAATAACATTAATTTCATTAATTATATCCTGGATTCCCAGGTATATTCCCCCAAAAAGCTTTATAATTTGCTACTATTTAGGAAAACATTTCATTAATCTTCAGGGAGAAGGTTTTAGCACAGACTAGGGGCACCTGTACCTTCAATTCAAGTAACAAAGAGAATAGTCAAGATGAAGTTGATGTGGAAAATGGAATGGTCAACATCACTTACTGCCTATAAATCCTATATTCCTACCCTAACTCCAAGGAGAAAGACATCATCTCATGAAGGACCAGGGAATTTTGTCCTTGTAGAATTTTTTGTAGTTGGAGGAAAATGATTTCCCTATAACTAAGTAAAAATGCATTGTTACATAGAGGGAAAAAAAGATACCAAATAGTACAGAATCCTACAAGATCAGCATTTAAATTAGATGCTGAAGAAATTGGATTGTTAGTCAAGAAACATTCACTCACCCACCCTTTTTTGCTTATGCTAACTTAATAAGTGATTGAAAACAACACAGTCACACTCAAATGACTTTATTAAGCCAAGATTTTAAGGAGGTTGCCTGGAAAAAGCATAGTCCACAAAGTATTGGACTTTGATGGTATTTTTGTGAACGTCTAGTTGGTGCTCAGTAAATCTGCGTAAGATAAGGAGAGAGAAGAAAAGTCAACATTAGGAATCTTCTCCAGGTGGGGAGAAGAGTGAGTCTATCTATTCCTTTATTTGAATCTGCAGAGATAAACTTGTAATTAACACAGGTAGAATAAGAGATTTTTTAGGCTATAGTCCTAAAGTTACAATTGACATGCACTCATTTTATAGGGGCTGTATATCTTGAGGATTTTTTTTTGTTTGTTTTTTAAGTGCTGAAGGAAATGAGACATATTTTAACCCAACATTCTTTTTTTTTTTTTTTTTTTGGTCATATTTTGAGATGGCCATGAGCAAACAGAATCATTCCATGAGGGTGTCCAAGTGGGGAAGCTGGAAAAAAAAAAAAAAAATTGCATCTGTCCAAACTCTTTGTTAAATGTAGCCTGACCCTGCCTATTTGATCTGGGATGTGTTTGCTGAGAGGATGACACCCTTAAACGTTTAAATAAAAACATTTTTCTGAAGGCTGTGTTCTTAAGACTTACCTGCATAACTACCTTGCCAGCCAGGCTTCCTCTCTCCCTCCCATATCTAGTCCACCAAAAGTCCCTGTAAAGCCCCTGTTCTATCACTTTCTAAGTCCTTTTCATTTTTTTAAAAAGGACCCTGTACCTCAGTGGGGAGTGGATGCAGTGCTTATATGACTCAGCTCTGTTCTCCCTTTTGGCATAATCAATTTTGGAAGATCGTGAGATTTTTATTTTTCCTTTACACTTAGAGGAATATTTTTTCCTGTTCTATTGTGCTCAACCATACGACCCATAACTTAGGGATCTAAGAAGCCAATAAGAGATCAAACTAAACAACACTGTAATATGTATCCTTATTTTAGAGGTTCTTGGTTGTAATTTCTGGTCACTGTCACTGGTTTAGTGCCCTAGAGGCACACACATCAAGTTTAATTAACATACCACACAACAAAACATGTAGGTATTTGAAGTTAGCTAGTATGTCCTTAAGATTTCTGCTCTGTAGGCTAAAATTTCCAAATTAAATAAGCTATTCATATTTATTCAGAAAGTAATTTTTGAGTTCTTATCATGTTCTAGAGCCTAAGGTAATAACTCAACATAGTACCTGCCCTCACAAAGCCTTCAGCCTAATAATCAGTATTGGAAGATTTCCCATTCAGATATCTCAAATTACTATTAAAATATCAACAGTCAACACAGAGCTAGATATTCATTTATATAAAATGGTATGAGGCATAATTCCTGCCTCCCAGACCTTATTTTCTATTGAAAAGCAAAAACTTATTTTTTCATTCGTTCCTTTTATCATAAATTCCCCAAGATATTTAGTTATGTGAAATGTACCTGGCTTGTGTACCCCACTTTCTCAGAGTGATTGACTTTATAGAACAGACTAATACTTTGTGGATGACATTTAATTACCATATAATGTTGTGTGCAGTATTTAGTAAATATTTAACACAGGGTTTGAATGTTGACACTAAAAATTCCCATGAGACATGCAAAGCCCAATTACCTAAAAACACAATAATAATTGATGTTTGTTCTTTTCGCTGTGTGAGCCTTCAGAATTTTCTTGTAATATAAACAGGTGCTGAATTTGGAGGCTGCCAGGGAAATACTTGAAGCCACATCCCCTCCCCTTCCCACCTGTGCCACACTTCCCATTACTGGTTAGTGTGACCTTCTTCTGTGAGATGTCAAAGGCACAAGCTGGCATAGCCTCTCTCTTTACAGCAAAGTCTGTGTACACGGAAACCTTCTCAAATCGACAGAAATGGAGGACTTGTCATTGATTTCTACTCATCATTTCTCCATCATTTCTTTTTATTTATTTTTTGAACTGAATCTCTGCCTTTCCCCTTTCCCCACTCAGTGTGCTGACAGGTGCTCAGTCCAGTCAGTCCTCCAAGCTTTTCCTCTCTCTCTTTCACAAGTCACTCCATATTTTGGTGTGACCATTTCCTTCTGAGTTTCTCCCCATGATGAATCCTGAGAGCTTCAGGGGAGGGAGAATTTTGGCGAAGCCAAGATCAGGCATCTTTTGCCAAACAAAACACACACCTTATGCCACTTTTTCAGGGAGATATTTCCTTATCACCTGAACTGAAATGACATCTTGATCATTTTTGCACTTGACTTTGGCTTATTTACTTCGTTGCTCTGACAATTGAAATCACTGTATCTATCTATTTATTTTCCTATTAATCTGTATTTCCTTAATTTTCACCTGCTGTGAAAGTTCTGCCCACCTTGTCTGGATTTCCAGCACCGTCCCACCTGTGCATCAGGGGAGAAGTACTTCATGAAGATACAGATTTTTCAATTTATTAAATGTATCAAATCAAGAAATTTCTTACAATGACTTATAATTTCTTAGTCATTCTAGGAAAAGTCCTCATTTTCAAAGTGGGATTACATGTTAAATGTCTCATTTTCTATGACAATAAGGGTAATCACTTACTAGATTGGGCAGCACCTGTGGCTCAGTGAGTAGGGCGCTGGCCCCATATACTGAGGGTGGTAGGTTCAAACCTGGCCCTGGCCAATCTGCAACAAAAAAATAGCCGGGTGTTGTGGCGGGTGTCTGTAGTCCCAGTTACTCAGGAGGCTGAGGCAAGAGAATCACCTAAGCCTAAGAGCTGGAGGTTGCTGTGAGCTGTAACACCATGGCATTCTACCAATAGTGACAAAGTGAGACTCTTTCTCTAAAAACAAAAACAAACAAAAAAAAACAACTTTACTAGATTTCAGTGTTCATCATCTTATATAATTTTGAATATATAAAGTTTGCAAATTTGTGTTTGTCTGTCATTACTAACTTTTTTAAATGTATGTATTAGATGCTTTGGAAGATAAGAGGGCAGGGAAGAGAGGAAGAGGATATTTTGGCCATGATATCATTCCTAAAGTTCAGGCTTCATAGGAAATATTTTAATTTTTAATTATTTACTCAGCACTCTCAAAAATATATAGTTCATATTTAGTATAACAAATCTCTCTTATAAAAAGCATTTAGAGACCAAAACATTTACGAAAGCTAAGCTAGGCTTAAGACTTACACATTACTTTTTCTTTCAATTATATAAAATAATTCAATCAAATCCCAGTAAGAAACATTTTTTAAATAGAAACCCTCCACAATTGGGAGACATTTAAATATAGAGAATTATGTCCTCCCCCATGAACGTAATTTAGCAATTTTTTATATCACATTCAATGCTTTTGCATTTTTTAAGGCTGTTATAACACACTTGTAGCAAAGCATGTTGCTTCTCTACGTCACAATCTTCTAGTACAATCTCATTAAAAGCAAAAACTATAAAACAACTCTTCAAGGGTCTTACTTTTAAAATGACCCTATAAATAGACATAATTATATACAATAATAATTTTCCAATATCCACTAAAAAATAGAGAAAAAGAATTAATACACCTTTCTTATGGAATTTTATCTTCTGAAGAGAGCAAGCAGCACATTGACCATATTACTTTACCTGCTAACCCATAATTCTCACTTGAGGCAGTGAGATTGTGAGAAAATGTTCCTCCTTATTGATAATGGTAGTGGTAGTGAAAACAGCTAACACATTTTGAAAGTTTTCTGTGCACCTCTCTCTATGCTAAGGACATAGCATTCACATTTTGGTTGATCTTTACAACTCAGAGAGCAGAAATGTGTATGTTCATTATGTCCTGGAGAAGAGTTAGGTAATTTTCCTGCAATGACAAGTGGGAGCCAGGCGGGGAAGAGAAGAGAACTAGAAAAATATCCAGTGAAAGCCCATCAGAGCTGCAGGAAGGAGCAAGCAAGCCATGAGTGTGTCCAAGAAGATGTTACTATAATGGAAATTTCACCTAACTTTACAACCAGAAATGTGCCACTTACACCTCCGTTTAAAAGTAAATCTGTCATCAATCAATCAATGTCCATATTGAAATCCTAAAGTTGGGTAAATAAACAAGACAGATTCTTACCAACAAGGGGAACAGTCTTGAATATAACCTGAATCAGTCTAAGGTGATGACAGTAAAGGGTGGCAAATCAAAGGGTGGTGGTGCTTCAACAGAATTCAAGATTAACTGGGGGGGATGTTTTGTCATCAAGGAATAGACATTTGAAAATCTCAGCTCCCTCTTGTTAAGTCTGTTCCAACCAATTGAATTGTTTTCCCAAGAGTATTCACACTTCCTTATTAAGCGGAAATAATGTTTGAAGCATCAATCATATTCTCTCAAAGATTGTCCTATAAATAAAAAAGACTCCAAAATTAATTGTAAGATAAAAGCAATGGGAGACATTTTCCTATCACGTCCATCACTTAGTCATCAAAAGACCTAACTTATAACTGATACCATGCAGTCATAAATACGTAAAGAGGATTCATCTTTATACTCTAAGGATTTTAAATATGGCTTTTTAATTACATTATTTCAGGGAAACTGAACCTCCATTAAAGTGATTCTTCAACTATAATTTCTATTTCATGCTAAGCCATTTCTTATCATTCCAAAGCAAAAAGATTTAATAATATGCTAAGAAACCTGCAGGCATTTAAATTGTAGAAAGTTGAATTATTGTGTTTTTCTTAATATCATTTGAAAAAGTGACAAGTAGCAAAATCTCACTAGATACAATAGGGAGCAGTGTAAACTCTTAAATTTATGCACAGCCAGGAGAACATATCTATGAACACATCAAGTTGGCAGCTGTTTTTGTCTCCTTGTCTTGAAAGTAAAACAAAACTGCATTCATGAGGCAAAGGTGGAGAAGTTATTTCTTGCATAAAGATTTCTGATTTTTCAGAATCTTACTGGGAAAACTAGCCTTCCCATGATCATATAGACATTCATTTGGCTTTTCTTACCCTTGAACTTACTACATTAGTCACAAAATCCAACAAAATAATCTAAACAAACTTGTTGAAAACAAGTCTCTGACATGTGAAATGGATTTTTGTTTTGCCCTACCTGGCTAGTCTTATATTTTGTTCTTATTAAAAATGTCAGGAATATTTTGCCTGCTGTGAACACAGATTTTCCTTCAATTTTTCAGTCTTATTTAAAACCCTATATTGAATATTTTACAAGTTGAAACAGATCTTTGTTATTGCTTTTTAAAATTACAAACTCTGAAGTCTATGTTGGTATTTTGCTAAATTGTTTCTGCACATGTAGACTTGTCAAGTGCTGGCAGAAAGAAAAAAAGAGAGAAACCCATATTGGCATGATTATAATCTTGTGTGTGACCTTCATAGTAAGAAACAAAACTGCTTCATCCAGGGAGCAAGCTAGTGTCTCTCCATAGCTGTGCACATACTCAGCTCAGAAGCTTCCCTTTCACTGTGCATCACACAGTCCACCAAATACTTCATTATCTTCCCTTCCCATTCTGTTGTACCCACATTGCATTAAGAAATCAATTAATTAGGGTCATGGGGAGACAATATATATGCTGAAAGTGTCCTCTGTTTCACTTTGTATTACTTGCTGGTTTCCTATGAATTTCTAAATTTTCACTGTGTGACTTTGGAATGCTCAGGAATTGAAATTGAGAGAAATTAATTAAAGAGGACTCAAAACAAATAAAGAATTTGTGAGAAAGAAGTAGGTGGAGGCACACAGATGTTAGAAATTTGAATTTAAATATGTGGGGCTTGGGTAATAGTGTTTTTAGCAGAACTGAAAAGCTTTGAGTTGAGCTATATATCATGGTATAACTCAATGGAGGTATCATTGAGATGTGTCAAAGTACTATCAAAATTTATTTCTGTATGTTTTCTTATTCATAAATTTAAATCAAAATTTATATTTATATTATATCATTAATAGTTTTGACATGTACCCTGGCATTGTGCACAACAGGTGAGTTCCCAACAATGTCTTAACACAACAAATAAGTGAGGTGGAGGCTCTGTTAACCAGTTTTATATACGCATTCCAAATCGTATATAAAATCAATAAATTGTACCCTATAAATGCATTAATGCACACAGTTTTGATTTAATAAAAAAGGAAAAAAGTCTGTATTTATATACATACCTGTATCTAGACAGTAGAAAAGAAGTGGCACACACACGCACACATGCACGCACACATACACACACACAAAAATAGATGCCCCTTCTCAAATTCACGAATTTCTATCATTTTAGTGTGCAGTTTTCATTAACAACAGATGTTGAATTTTGTCAAGTACTCTTTTTTAGTTCATTAAACTTATCATACGTTTGTTGTTTTTATTTGTTATTATGGTGAATTACATTAATTAATTTTCAAATTTTAAACCAAGTTTGTAGTAATGGGATATATTCTAATTGATCATGACATGTTATTATTTTTATAGATTCTAGATGTAATTTAATAATTATCATTCAAAGACCTTTTGTATATACGTCAATGAAGGACATTGATCTTTTTATATTTTCATTTGATTTGCGTATAGGAGTAATGCTTGACACAGCGTTTCTAAAACTATTTTCCTCTTGCTTTTATTTGACGCTCTCTAATCTTGCAGAATCAATGTATTTCTCACTTTTTCCTTCAGATATCAGAATTCCCTTTGATCCAAGGCCACCTTTTCTTCTGGCAGGACATGCATTGTAACTCAGCAGGCCATGGCCCAGCGGACCCACTGTGCAGCCAATCTCATGATTGACCGACATCAGAGACTAAGCTTTGCGGCACAAAGGTTCCTTTTCCCACCCCAGCATCTGCCCGTTTTGTGCACAGAGCTCATTTCCTATTCCACATCCAGCTTCTTACTTAGGTATTTAATAGATCAGAAGAAGTTCGTTGATGAAAAATTTACTATGATCTCAGGCAGCCCAAATGCCTTCAGCTGTTATGAAGGGAAATTAAACTTCCCTTCTTCCCTCCTTTCCCCCGCCCCCGATTCTATCCTCATTCTTCAATTTCTCAATTCATAGAGCAAAAACTTCAGAGACAGAGAAAGCTAAAAAAAAAGCAATGCAGAGGGCAGGGCCTGTGGCTCAAAAGAGTTAGGCATCGGCCCCATATACCGGAGGTAGCAGGTTCAAACCCAGCCCCAGCCAAAAACTGCAAAAAACAAACAAACAAACAAACAAAAGAAAAAAAAAAAAAACAACCCAAAGCAGAGTTTTGTTGTAATTTAGAACTCTGCAACCTCATATTATTGATGACAACAGAAGAAGAGGTGGAAGTTTCAGAGTGTCCTGCTGAAACATCAGTACAGATTGAAAGGAGGCAAAATAGCATCAATGCACAGATGAAACTGTTAGGAAGATCAGAATGGCTTCTCCCTAACATCAGGCCTAGTCCACATATGTATTCAGCATGGACTACAAACTCCTGTCTTTATATTGAAAGCATATGCATCCACATTTGTCCTTATACTTGATATACACAGTATAAAACCTTATTTGTTAACCTCTCCTTTCCCAGGGTTGACCTCAGGTATCTTGGTAGTTATTCACATGAAGAATCCAACTTTGTCTTCCCCCTGATGACTCTTGAACATCTCAGTACCTGATAAAATTTAAAATTCATACATCACAAAGAAGAGAACCTTGTGATATTATATTTTGCAAACCACAAACCTATTTTCTACCTTAATGCATGTCACTAAGTTCAGTCATATTTAAGGAATTTTTCATTTCATTTCTCTTCATCCTAAATATACTATTTCCACAGAACTTCCCAAGGCTCAATCTTTCTTGTCAGTCAGGTGTAAACTTGATTTAATCATGTTATCTGAAATCGATTTATTAGGACAAGGTATTAATATTATCATATCATAGCACCCTCAGTGCACACATACACACTCATACACAATCAAGAATGTAAACCCCCCAGAAAAGCTGCCCTCTCTCTTGCTTGTGGGTTATTCACCAGAAGCTGGCATAGTGCCTGGAACACAGTAGACCCCTAAGGTAATCATTAAATATATGTAAGAATGGAACTTTTATTTCAAATCACCACGTTCTTTAGCAAATATCCTTACTATTAAATAGAGTAAGCTGAGGCTTCATTGGGAAGAAGAGGGAGAACTTGCACCTGCGCCCATGTGGGAGCCTCTGACTTCCCTGACTCCAGCCCATTGCTGCACACACACTTCTACCACCCACAAGATGGCTTTCTCCTCTGGGCGAGGCTGCCCTGGCTTCCACTTATCCCCTTCAGAGATCCACTATAAGGCCCCACAAAGGGTAGGAAAGACCAACAAGTCAGTGAAGTGCTGCCATATATTGGCTTTTCTTTGTGCCTGGCACATGCTGTGTGCATTTTGTTTTTACTCATCTATTTTTCCATTTTATTCCCGAGAAAACTGCCACATGCCTATGTTGGCTGTGGTAGCAAATCATGGAGCTAAGATTTAAAGTGGCATAGTGGGCTAACTGATGCGATCCATGATGTCAACCAAGTTCCTCTACCACACATGGATGAGCTGCTAACAGAGCCCGATGATAGGTCCCACAGCCTCGGTGCACGTCTGTGAGAGGTCCCACAGCCTCAGGGCCCGTCCCTGAGAGCTCCTAGGGCCATGGTGCACATGGTGAGAGCTCCCCCGGCCTCAGGGGCCATTCCTGAGAGCTGCTAGGGCCACTGTGCACATGGTAAGAGCTCCCACGGCCTCAGGGGCCGTCCCTGAGAGCTCCTAGGGCCACTGTGCACATGGTAAGAGCTCCCACGGCCTCAGGGGCCGTCCCTGAGAGCTCCTAGGGCCACTGTGCACATGGTGAGAGCTCCCACGGCCTCAGAGCCCATCCCTGAGAGCTCCTAGGGCCACTGTGCACATGGTGAGAGCTCCCACGGCCTTGGGACCCATCCCTGAGAGCTCCTAGGGCCACTGTGCACATGGTAAGAGCTCCCACGGCCTCAGGGGCCATCCCTGAGAGCTCCTAGGGCCACTGTGCACATGGTGAGAGCTCCCACGGCCTCAGGGCCCGTCCCTGAGAGCTCCTAGGGCCAGGGTGCACATGGTGAGAGCTCCCATGGCCTCAGAGCCCGTCCCTGAGAACTCGTAGGGCCACTGTGCACATGGTGAGAGCTCCCCCGGCCTCAGGGCCCGTCAGCGAGAGGTTCCACCACCTCTGAGCCCTTCCATGAGAGGTCCCATGGCCTCTGTGCACACCACTGTTCAAGGAGTGCTGTCCTCAGTTTCCAACTTGGGATCTATTTTGTCTTCTTTATTTGTACTTTCTCTTCTGTCTTTTTGCATTTCTTGTGTCATCTTAAATAGAGAAAAGACCTTTTCACATAACAGTTTTATTAAATAAAGTCATATACTTAATGTATCTTTAGTTTGTTTTTTTATTTTGAGATCACTTTAGAATTACAAAAGAGGCACAGAAATAATTTCATAGAATCCCTGCATATTCTTATCCAGTTTTTCCTAACCTTGCCATCTTATCTAACTATAGTACAATTATCAAAACTAAGAAATTCATGAAGGGCAACTAAACTATAGATTTTAAAACTCACCAGTTTTTCCACCAATGTGCTTTTTTAATAAATTTCAAGATCTGACCAATAGAATCCAAGAGCCACTTTGCATTTAGCTGTCAGGCTTCCTCTGTCTCCTCTGACCTGTGACAGTTTTTCACTTTGTCCTTGTCTCCCGTGACCTTGAGATTATTAAGGTCAGATATTTGGTGTGATGTCCCTCAGATTGGGCTGTTCTTGATGTTTTATTGCAATTAGGTTCATGTGATTTATTTGGGTGCTCAGTGTGATGGAGGGAATAAGCTTCTGTCATTGTGTTATATTGGGGAGTATACGATGTTGATATGTCTGATTACAAGAGATGTTACACTTGTTTACTTGTCTGGGAAGGCTTCACTATGAAGTTAATATCTTTCCCTTTGCAATTGGGGAATATTTATTTTGAGTGGGCTATATTTTGAGATTATTAACTTTTGTCAACTAAATTTTGCCATTACTGATGGACCTTGCCTAAAGCAAATACTATTGTGCCTTTCTAATGGTGATTGGTCTATTTTCTGAATTTGTTCTACATGTATTAATTGAATTTTCTGCAAGAATAAGTTATTCCTTCTCTCCCATTCATTCATTATTGTATTTATATTGGAGGAATCCAGTGATACTTACTCTATTCTGTTTGTTTTAATTCACTGCCATCGTTATTTATTTTGTTGTTCAAATTATTCTGGCTTTGGCATTTGGGTCTCTTTCTTTTTTTTCTAATTTTTAAAGGAAATAAATTATTTAAATGCTCATTTATCATGAAGAAAAATTAGAAAGCAGTTAGGAGTTAAGGATCTAGGAGAGAAACTTGTCAGGACCTATTGCTGCTTCTCAGACATATTGCCTGGAAAACACAAGTGCCTCTCAAAGCCGCAGTTCCTTTACTTGGGAAATACAGAATTTGTAGTAGATAATTGCCCATTTTCAAAGTCTAGTGTTAAATAATTTCTTGTGAAGTATAATTTTGTAAGATTAATTCTAGAGTCCAGAAGAACTCCTAACCTGGACAATGTTGTGAGTTATTAGAGAATCCTCTTCTTTAGGGAGCATGAAATAGAACCAGAAGAGGGACTGATGTAATACTTTACTTGAAAACATAGCTCCATTGTGTTTCATCCCTTTGATTTTTTGTTTATTCCCAATTTTATTATGAATTTCAAAGTATGTTGAGGATTTTTTTTTTCAAAGATGACCAACACTTCTCTAGATGTTCTAACATGTATGTAGTTACTGATAGAGTAAAGATTATCATAGCTACAAGGTAAGTTTGTTTAGTCTTTCCTTTACCTTTGGTGTCAACGCCTGTCTCCATGCCTCCCACCCTTCCCCAGGTTTCCCCATGGTGAATTCTTTCATATTCTTTCACTGCACAGGTTTCAGTTTACATGGCCCCTGCACAGTGGAGTCCAGCCTGACCACCCAATGAAAAATGGCCTCCCCCTTCAACTCCCATCACTTTCCAGCCCCAGCACAACTTTCTTTTTCTTCATAGAATGTGTCACCAGCTGAAGACATAGTGTTTGCTTGTTTTCTTATTTATGTGATTGTTTCTTCTTTGCCCAGATGTTTTCTCTGCTTCCCATTTAATGATTTTTGTGTATATAGTAGAGCAATTATTATCTACCATCCAAGTGGGGTGGGAAGAGCGGTACAGGGAGCAGGGCTCATGTTCTGTTTTAGTCTTGTGTCCCTAGCTCCTAAAATAGTGCTTGGTATTTATGGGGTATGCAATACATATTTATTGAATTAGTGAATCAATAAATCAGTTTAAATATATAATATGTTGAGTGTAGGCTACCTTTAAGTTATAAGTTTCAGAAAGTTTTTCTGATTTGTTTGTTTTGTCTAATCTTTATTCATCAGTGTTCTGATGTGACCATTTTCTACACTGGTCATGTGATGCTTGTTTACTTTGAAAATAAATTAAAAAGATGAAAACTACTTATCTGAATTAATAAATGTGTGCTGATTATTTAATTTTCAAAATTGCCTTAACTTATGTTTATGATCATCATTAGAATATTTTTAATAAAGAGATTTCCAACCTCTATAAAATTCATTACATTGAAAAATGCAAGCTTTGAAATGAGACTCACATGTTTGGATCTTAGGGAAACTGCTTGGTAGTTACACTCTTTGGGGACAAATTACTTTCTGCCTCTGGACATCCTAAGTAGCAGCATCCTGAGACTAAATGCAGAAAGAGAAAGGATGTCTTACTGAGTGAGTGAGGAAATGTCACAGCAGGGAAAATCACAGGGAGGCAAGGGATGAAGATACTGGGAAGGGAGAGCCACAACCCACATCCGCGGAGATTGCACTTCACATGAGCGTCCCTAGGAACCGTGAGACCAGGAAAGCTCGCACCACAGTTCTTTCTACGTGCTCTGCTCTCTTGCAGCTGAATTACTTATTGATCTCTCCTAATTGGAAGCTGCTTTTCTCAAGATCCCTGCATTTCAGATCCACAGAGTTTGCAGTGGAATAAAATGAGTTTGTAGTGACTTTTTAATGACATATGGATCAGGCTTGCACAATCTGGAGCCCCACTCAAGGCCATTCTCTGCCTCACCCCAATTCGGTTACAGTGCCCCAGGAAAGAGCTGTCATGCAGAAACTCCTAGAGTGAGTTGTGAGTGACTTTCAAAGGCATCCATGACAGCCAATGGGCACCATCACCCCTGGACAGTATTGATGCCCCAACTGATGCATTCTGCTCGTGAGCATTAAAGCCCATCATGGAATCCAGTTGCCTTAGCAGATGCCATCATCTAAGCATCCCTACAAATTTGAATATTCTTTGGTCTAAGTTATTTGGAGAGAATCCAGAAAAATAAATGCCAAAACAAAAGGTCATTCCAGGGAAACAAATCTTTCTTCACAGGAGCCTGCTGTTCCTATGGCTGAAGTGAATGTGAGAATCAGGCCACAATAAATGAAGTTGATCAGGAAAAAAAAATAAGAGATAACCAGAACCTTTGACTCTTGGCCACACTTAGGAGCCATCAGTCATCTTATGGTTTAGTCAAAAAGCCTGACAGTGAAGAGGAATCACGTCAAACCACATCAGGAGCAGACAACTCACAGCAGTGAGACTCACTTCTGATTGCATTGTTAGCTGATTGTTAAACCGGGTATAAGGAAAAGGGATGTCGCTAAATGAATTCTGCAAAGAATAAATATGCATTTGTTTATCCCTCACCTTAACCTAGACAGGTGTGATAGATACCCTTCTGAAGGCTAGGTTGCAATTCCAGTTCTCAGTCTCTTATTCAGTCAGTGCAACAAAAGGGAAACTTAGGCAACTGTAAAATTCACAATAGTACCATCAGCTGCCCTTGCAAATTTCACTGTATCTACTCCCAAATGGCTATCTTGTGACTACAGGAAAAATGTCAGTGGTACTTTATAGAAGACTAAATTCCAACATGGCAATGTGGAGGCATAGCTTCACAGACCTGGCCTGGCTGATATAAAACGAAGAGGTACAGTGTGCTAAGTGTGAACAAGTGTCTTGTCAAAGCCTATGTCCACAACCATAGGCTACAGAACAGTAGTTCTGACCAGACTGAAGCATCACCAGTGATGAGAATATAGAAAGAGCAGAGGGTCTCAGCTGGATGCTGTACCTGCTTGCACAGATGGAAACCAACAGCAGGACTCTCAAACACACAGAGCGGTGACACAGCCATCACAAATGTGTGCCACAACCAGAGACCCTTCTCAACTCTGGAGCAAAATGTTGGGCACAGTGGCTCATGCCCATCCTCCCAGCACTTTGGGAGGCCACAGTAGGGGAGAAAAATCACTTAAGGCCAGAAGTTTGGGAGTTTAAGATCACCTGGGGCAACATAGAGACAGCCTATCTCAAAAAAAAAAAAAAAAAAAAAAAAAAAGAAAGAAAGAAAAGAAAAGAAAAAAAGGTGTTGTGGTGGATTGTACCTGTATCTGTGGTCTGTGCTACTCAGGGGGCTCAGACAAGGGGCTGGCTTGACCTCAGGTGTTTGAAGTTACAGTGAGCTATGATTGCATCACTGCACTACCCCCTAGGTGACAGAGTAAGACACTGTCTTGAAAAGCATAATTCTGGAGCAAAAAAAAAATGAGTAAATTTAGTAATCACAAGTCCATCAGATCTCAGAATTTTAGGAAGAAGGTCTGCTTTTCACATGCAACACTAGTGTCATTAGTAATGGAAAATGTGTTTTTTCTTATCACACTTCCCTTTTATTCTCATATAGTTTATTGTTCTATAACAATAACCCCCTTGGGTTATTTTTCCATATTTAATTTTGAATGTAATTTGCATGAGTTATTGCTCACAAGAGAGGTAGAAGCAGTCCCATAATTCAAACTGCTAATATCCTTTTGGTCCCTAACTTATCAAGTTATTAACTGTTCTTCTCTCACACAGCTACTAGCCAAGGTATCATTTTAAAAACACTTTTCAGTCCCTGGTTTTATAATAAACTGGATAATCTCTTTTTAAATCAAATTTTAATGTAATTTAAATTGTCCAATAATGGAACTTGCAATCCTTTTATAAAATTATTAAACAAACACAGCATTTTTAGCATTCCAGGAAGTGTACACACCCACACACAATGCGTTCTTTTTCTACCTCTTCAGGGAACATAGGCACCTATACCCATCTCCGATTGATCTAAGCAATGGATTCCTAGTTTACTATCTAGTCAGAGGACCTCGGCTCTTTTTCTACAAACGCATTTCTTTGCATGTGAAGGTGAAAAACAGATCACTTCAGTTTAATCCTAGCAGAGGAGAAATGCAGAGGGTCACAGACATCTTGATAAGCAGAGGTCTCCTCCCCCCAGAACCCAGTTTACTGCCCCCTGCCCAGCTTCCCACGCTGGCCTGGCTGGAAGGGAAGTGCGCCATCGGCCTTTATCCCAGTCACTGCTGTGACCAAGAGTGTTGCTACCTGAATTCTAGCTTTCCAGCCTGCAGAAGAGGAGTCAAAAATTGCCCGGCTGTAGGTCTTTGCTGAACTTTCCACCATCAGCTCCTGGGCCACTCCACCCATTTCTCCCTGGGTTTCCCACTAACCAGAATCCCCACCCACACGCAGATCAGTCACATAGCGGCGTTCCTGGCAGACAGAACGCGCAGGTTCTGTTCAAGCCTGCGGCTGGTCTCAAAAGTTTCTTGCTGGACTACACCAAAAAGTAAGTATTTTTATTTTCTGATATTATGATGACCTAAATGAAATTTTACAAACACAAGGAAGGGAACAAAGTTGAACATGGAAAATTGCCCTGCTGTGTCCTTTCGCCCCTTGCCTAGTGGCGTAGAAGCCACACACAGCAGAGCCAGCGGCTGTAACCTGCCCCGTTCACAAACCCTGCAGCGTTTACACTTCCGCTTCCTACACGGACCGGGGCCCTGCCTCTCGACAGGTGCCAGGATAGACACACACCCCGGCCCCCAGTTGCTGAGCTCTCTGCTCTACCCTCTAATAAATATCTCTAATACCTAAAGTTCATTTTCACTGCCATAGCCTTATAGTGTGCTCGTTTTTCAAATAACTATCTTCCAATGTAATATTGTCGAGGCAACAGCATTTACCCAGAGGAGCTATCGCATAAGGGCGCGGGCGGACGCCTCGGCAGCGCACACGAGCGGCTGGAAGGCCTCCAACTTCGCAGCTTGTCACCCCGACCCCATTATCTATACACCCCGAGCTGAGAAAGGGCAGAGGAAAAGGACAGGAATTAGAAATATTGAGAAAGAATTGTATCGACTGGCTGTAGGAGAGACTTTGGGGACTTCCTTAAGAGTCTCATTTCTCCAGCCGCTACTTCATTCTTCCCACACCCGGCCAGTTTAGAGAAGAGGAGATTTGTCTGCCCTGTGCACATAAATCCCGGCCCAGACCACAAACGATTTCCCTAAAATCTGACTCTGTGAACGTTCAGGAGACATCAGCAAAATCCACTAACAGGAAATACCAAGCTAAGTGAAAGGAACCCATTCTCCAGATAGCCCGTGCCACGTCTCGGGCCTTGGCAGATACAGGGATTCACTGAGATGCGAGAGCCGGGAGGTTCCTGGATTCCAGGCTCGGATGGGCGCCACGCTTTTACCAACCACCTCCGGAGGCAGATGAAACCGCAGCCGATGCTCCTGGAGACCTTACAACGCCAGACGCGCTGTGCCAAGTGCTATGTATCAATCATTGCTCTTTCAGCCTCTCAAAAGCCAGAGAAGTAAGAAATCGAGGCTTGGAAAGACTAAGGAACTCGCCTGAGGTGACATTATAGGAAAGGCAAGAACCCTGCATTCCAATGCAGTTAATATTTTAATAATTTTTAGCCATTATTCATAAGTAGAGCATGTGCTATACCTATAAGGCATTTCCAAAAAACTGTTTTGGAACAAATGTGAAGAAGGAGGTGGGGACAGGGGCTATTTAAACATTCACGCTGTGCAAGGCACTGTCTTGTGCTATCGCTTCCTTTAATTCCAGGAGGTAATGATACACCTGGCTTTTTTGTTTCCTTCCTTAGAGCATGTCACAATTTTTCAATCCCTTTGAACACAGCATGGCACCAAACACAAGTCAAATAATTCAGCAGCCCTAACAGGGAAGAAACCACCATTCCGTCCCACTCCACCAGAAACCGGTTGTGGTGGACTCTCTGGAGAGGGGATTATTTTAGTCTCAGGTTCCCTGGAACAATTTTAAGCCCATCCTCATGGAGAAAGAAACTTTACGGGGTGACACCTCAGGGGCATGCAGGGTCCTGTCTTCAGTCTCTTCTCACACTCACTCCAGCTCATTCCTGCAAAGCCCCAGGTCATATCAGGGCTCCTTTCCTTTTTATTTTTAGCTTAAGAGATCTGTAATGATGAGGAATTTAAGAAGTTCCGACTTTGAGAATAACCTTTAAATCAAATTAAATCAAAAACAGTTTTCTTTTCCTCTCAGTGATAGGTGATTTCATTTTAGATACTTATAATTATCCTAAACATTTTCACGACCCAACGTCATTCTGTATCTTGTCCATGTGACTGCATGCTGGCAGACACACACATAAATGAGAGATTTGTCATTCAGGGATTCAAAAACAAAGATGGGGACAGACATAGCATGAGGTAGGTGGGGAGGCACAGGCATGGACAAATTCACATATAGACAGGTGACTGTGATGCACTTGCTGGATTTTACTCCCTCCCTTGTCCCATTTTCCTACTCCCAGGGGAGTTTTGGTTTTGTTGCTTTGGTTTGTTTTTTCTCTGTACATACTTGATAATAAGCCACTTTCACAAGCATCCTCATCTCAGTGTCTGCTTCCTGATATCTGCCCCCAAACAAAAACCCATCATGGGACATCTTCTCTTCCCTAGCTCATTTGCCAGTTCCCCTGACTCTGAGTGTTTCTTTAACTTTTCAAATAAACTCCTTGCATTGAAGTTCTTACCTAGGCACGTTTCTATGTATGAAATATGTGATAAACAAATTGAGATAACCATCTCCCAGCTGGTGTGCCATTTCATATAATTCATCAATACCTACATGTGCACTCTTCTGCACCAATTTCTTTTAACGACCCAGAAGGGGGTTCCTAACTCTCTGACTCTGAATCTGACAAGTACGATGGCAGAGCCCCACACTTACTTGGTGAGAAGATTAGGGTAAGATTAAGGACATCCTTTTTATTCGATTTTGGACTACTTTACTTATAGAAGATTTACTTTCCTAATTAGAATTCACTCCAGCTAATGTGAAATCAATTTTTACTCCCAAACATCCACCATGTGACTGTTTGAAGTTTGACCGAGGACATGTTGGGTGGCTGGCAGATCCATATTGCTAGAGGACCAAGAGGAGTTTAATAGTCACATCTGGAGACTCACTATGTTCCCAGAGATGCCCTTTTCCTGTAATCACATCTCAGAGTGATCAGTGTATATAGACTTTGGCCATGACACAGGGCTCATGTGCCTTAATGCTGGACCAACCAGCTGCCTCTTCCCTTATACAGAGCTCTGTACTCATTTTAAACTGCTTGATAGTTGTTATTCTTTTTTATTATTATGATATGATACTGCTACTTAATCAAATTGTTTCAAGCACTTATTTTAAAATAAATTGTTCTAATTTTTTAACAGTGATAACAGCCACAGACATTTCCTCTTCCACCTTTATCCACCACACACTCTGGTTTACCACAGATAGCCCCTTTGGCTCAGTAAGTTGTTTTATCACATAACTACCTAAAGACAAGAAGCATTGTTTTTGACCCAGACCAATTTTTAACACTCACATCAGCTTGGCTAAATTTGAGACAGGTTCCTTCCTGACCATTGACCCTTGACCCCCTTTTATTTTATTTTATTTTAAAACTTGGAATTGTCTCCCAATTCATAATTGCCAAGACATGGAAACAGCTCAAGTGCCCATCGACTCATGAATGAATTAACAAATTGTGGTATATGTACACCATGGAATACTATGCAACCATAAAAAGATGGAGACTTCACATCTTTTATGTTTACCTGGATGGAGCTAGAACATATCCTTCCTAGTAAAGTATCTCAAGAATGGGGGAAAAAGTATCCAATGTACTCAACACTACTATGAAATCAATATATAATCACCTTCATACGAAAGGTAAAACATAACTATAGTCCAGAAAGTAGAAGGGAAGAAGAGGTGAAGGGAAAGGAAGGGAGGAGATAGGAGGAGAGAGAGTATTTTGGGGGACGTCACCTAATGTGCATGATGCAATGGTACATTGCGAAACTATTAAAAAAAAAAAGAATATAATTGTCTTAACATAAAAAATAAGTAAGCAAGGTGATGGATGTGTCAACCAGTTCAGTGTAAGCATTTCATATTGTATATCAAATCAGTATACCGAATCCCATAAATGCATCAATGTACACAGTTATGATTTAATAAAAACAAAAAAAAGAAACAACAACAACAACAAAAAAAACTTGGAATTGTCAATTATTTGTCTGCCCCTTTGAGATTTTAAAACTCCCAAACTTCAGTATTTTGTTTTAGGGATATCTTTCTCAAGCACTGGATAACCATTGTTTTGAAATACTATTACCAAGGAAGAAAAGGCCTTATTTCCTACTCTTTGCAGGAGGGTAGGAGCCTCCTATGTATAAGCACTAAGCAGCAAATACAGGTGGTCCTGTCACATTGACAACTTCTCCCATAAAGTCCTCTAGCCTTTCTCCATTAGTTCACATTAGGGTTAAGACTCTTTGTTTCAGTGGAGTTGTGCTGAATCTTTGGCCTCCACTACAGCAGTCTGAGCATTCCACAATGTGTGTGTACACCTATCTAAAGACAGATGTTTTATCCCTTAAACATACACAATTATTATCTGTCAAGTAAAAATAAAATGAAGCTTAAAAAAAAAATAAAGTCTTCTTTAAGTCTGGTTCATTTTTCTATTTAACAACATCCACTCTCACCTTGTTATGATACTTTAAGCCAGTGAGTGCAGAGGAAGAGAGGCCGAGTCAACAAACAGCAGGATCACATCAGGCCATGTGCTGGGGACACTGACAGAGCAGCTTCAAGCAAATAAGAGAAGCAGAACCCAGGTGTCTCTTGACCCTAACCTCCAGCCACCTTTTAGACTGCCCATGATCTCCATGTGGACATGTGCCATTCTAGTCCTTTCTCAGCCCCATGTTCTCCCTCCCTCTTAGCCATTTTCTTATTCTAATATGAATCTAGATTTTTTACAAGAAGGGGGAAATCACTGATTATAACTAGACCAAAATAATAGAGGGGCTTTGAACAGGACATGTCACATACCTGTAGTCCTAGCTACTTGGATGACTGAGGCAGGAGGATCACTTGAGCCAAGGAGTTTGAGGTTACAGTGACCTATGATGGCCCAGAGAACAGAGTAACAAGATTCTGAGAGAGAGAGAGAAAAAAAAAGAATGAGAGAGAGAGAGACAGAGAAGGAAGGAGGGAGGGAGGGAGATAGGGAGGAGAGGGAAGGAGCTTTGGAGGTTCAGTTTTGCTTTGAATTCCAAGTCTGCCATGTAAACAAGGATGCTCTTGGAGAAATGATTTGATCATTCTGAGCTTCAGTTATACATTTTCCAAAATGTGAATAATATTGCCTGGCTTGCATAACTACTGTGAGAGTTATATAAAGTATATAAAGCAACTGAAGCATACCGAACAAACAGAACAAATGAAATATAAACTTGAAACCAATGTGTTACCTTCCCGTATTGCGAAAACAAGTTGGTGAAAAGAAACATAAAAGAAGGGCCAGGCACAGTGGTTCATGCCTGTCCTGCTCTGGAAGACTGGAGTGGGAGGATCCCTTCAGCTCAGGAGTTGGAGACCAGACCCAGCAAGAGCGAGATCCATATGGGTGCTGTGCTGGCACCTGAGTCCCAGCTGCCCAGGAGGCTGAGGCAGAGGCAGGAGCAGCACTTGAACCTAGGAGTTTGAGGATGCTCTGAGCTACATGGCACTCTATCCTGGAGCAACAGAGTGAGATGAATCTCTGAGAAAAAGCACTGAAAGGCAGGGCTTGACATTTTTTATCATTGTTAAAAAGTCATCAGACTCCTGCTTCTCCTTCCCAACTGGGATGCTGATTTGCTGTTAAAAATGTCTTATTTTTTTGTTGCTGATTTACGTGAGAAAATCTCTTCTGTATGTTAATTGCATTAACAGTCATTAAAGGGTCTTACTCATATTAGGGGAAAAGGAGAAGTTAATTTATGCTTGTAGTAGGTCCTGAGGGTCCCCCAGTGCCCCACTAAAGAGTTCTAAAATGCTTTCAATTGAAAGGCAAAAAAAAAAAAAAAAAGAAGAAGTTAGTGTCCCAGATGCCTTCCAGAAAAAGTTAACTCCTGCCCTCAAACTATGCTAGCAAGAGACCTCTGTTGAGATCTTAGGAGTTAAATTTATTAGGGAGCTATTGATATTGATACTGAATACACAGTAGTGCAACTTTCTCTCCCATAGCCCCAAAGGATAACCAGTTGGATCCATCACAATGTCAGGGGTCGTATGACGATTTAGTGCTCCACCATTGTACCATTGTGACATTTTCCTGTGGCACCAGGAATGATTGCCTCAACATACATTTAGTCATTTGGAAATTAAAATGTTTACAGTGGCCTCTGCAATTCCTCTGAGATCAAATTCCATAAAATAGAGTAGAGAGAATAAAAAGATATGAATTTTTACTGTAGTGTCTTTAAAAGAGTTTGTCCTAGGGGAGCATATAAAAGTGTTTTCCAAAGCAGACTGGTTGCTAGAATCAATAAATAACAACTTCCAGTAATACACTAGAGTTTTTTCTCTTCTTCTTCAGGCTCTCGGATTTTTTCCTTATGGTGTCGTGTGGCACATGGAGAGTGACACAGAGTGAGCTGCTCGCAGAACCTAGATGTTCTGCAGACACAGCATGCACACTCAAGGCCTGGACAAATCACAGTCCAGGATCAGTCCTGAAGCTTCACTGAAAATAAAAAAATCTTTAAGTATCTCTAAGAAGATACTTGAAGTAGAACCAAGACTTCTTAGTATTTGAAGTAAACTTGGCCTACCTTCACTTTCTGTGACAGTCAATATGTAGAAATTAATCAATGGTCCAGAAAACCTTACAATGTTATTGTATGCTTTGGATTTTCACATTTTACAAATAATACTTTTATAAGCACACATATAAAAAAATTGCAATATAATTATCTTATTCAAAAGATAACTTTGGTACTGATGTTTAATCATGCAGCATAGAAAAACACAGAGTATTTTAGCAATGGTATCCAAGTTTAAAACTGAATAATAGAATTTTTTTGTCAATTCAGTTAAGCTATCACTGCAAATTAATGTTTTACTTATTTGGATATACAATAATGCAAAACTAACTTGATGTTCTTCAGTTGCTACCCTGCCCCAATGATAAGCTATGGAAATATTTTCCGACTCCTTCACAGAATTGTTATTACCTCAAAGAACAACAATCCGACTCATCTCTGGGGATCCAATCAAACTTTAACTCTTTATTTATCCATGTGTATCATCAGCTTTCTCTTTTCTGTCTTGCTACTGGTATAATTTGTCAATTACATGTCACAAACTGTCATTACTGAGAGAGGCATAATAATCATGCAGAAAATACAAGTTTCCATTTCAGAAGTCACGATCATATTTCATTGCCCTTCTAAGAGATTGACGTGTATGAATCCTGGCCCTCAATTCAGTGGCTGGTCTGTTAGGCAAAAATATACAGTGGCAAGTTCATGGTGACACAAGTAGGCTTACAATTACAAGATGATATTTATGTTTAAATGCTTGACTAAGATGCAAAAATGAATGAATTATGGTTTTTAATAAGTTATGTCAGCTCTAAAAGTTATAAAAACACAAATGCAAATCCCTGGAGAACATATTTAACTTCTCTGGGTCACTGGATCATAAAATAATGTAATCACACATCCTTTTAGATTTGTTTAGGATTTATATATATATATATAAAGTGTCAGTAAAGAACATAGTATGCAATTAATAAATGAGTATAATAGCCAAATTATAATTATTCAGGGATTAGTTAAGAGTGCTCAAATCACAACAATTACTACTAATAATAGATATTGCATTTTCAGAAAATATAAAAAAATCTATGAGTTAAACTTTTTCTAGATTAGATGACAACTCATCCTTGAAATATGATAACATTCAGTCTAAGATCACCAGATAACTGTATTAGCTCATGCAGCCAGTGTTACTCTTGGGAAAATGTATTTTCTTAAAAACAGCATACTTAATGACTAGACAGTAATGTAGAAGATGTACAGCTCACCAAGCTGTACAATAATGAAACTTTGTGTATGTGTGCGTGTGTTTTGTTTGTTTGTTGGAGAGGAGGAAGACAAGTTAAGATGAGAGAGAAGGAATCTTTGATTAAAAAGAGATGTCTTGAGTGGTAGGGATTGTTACCCATTCAGCAAAGCTCATTTTTTCCCAATTTGCTGGGTGCAAAGCCAGACTGCATTTCTAGACTCCATTGTGGTAGGTTATGACCATGAGTCTTAGTTCTAATCAGTGGACATGAGCCCAACTTTTAGGTCTGATTAATGGAACCATTCCCATTATTCACTCTATGTCCATTAACCATCCACCAACTACATGCACACAAAAATTAAATCCCAAGGCACAGGGAGAAAACTTGATAAAAGTTTTCAAATTCCTGAATTATCATAGAGAGAAAATTCATCAGCTGACCAGAAATACATGCCTAGGACTGTTACCTAAGCAAAAACAATCAACAAAATGAGCAAATAAAACTTCTATTGTGCTTGTGTCATTTTCCTTTTTCAATTTGAGGTCTCCATGTTGCTGTTGTTGCCCTGTTGTAAATAATACATACAGTCTGCAGATGTTATGCTTGACCATTTAGATTACCTGGTAGATTGTACAAAAAGCAAAAAGAGGCTGCTCAGATGCAAATTATGTGCATTGAATATGTGGTGCAGTCTCAATTGGGTGCATTATTTCCCCATTATGTACGGCAGTTTGATCAAGTTTGTCCTCACTATGATTCTCACTTACAATGACCTCTATAGCCCCACTCCTTAAATCACTGAGAGAGCCTCTCCATTAGTGCATTATTCGTTTCCTAGTGTTACAGTGAAAAAGTGCTACAGCCTAGATAGCATATGACAATGGAATTTTTTAAGCTCATTATTGTTGAACGGGGTATGCACCTATGGAAATTGTAGGGAAATCTTTTCTTCTTCTTAGCCTCTGATAGGTTACTGGAAATAGTTGGCATCCCTTAGCTTGAAGCTTTCATAAATCAGTTTCTGCCTTCATTGCCACACTGTGATCACACTGTGTCTGTCTTGGTCTTTATATGGTCATCTTCTTATAGAGATGCAACTAAGTGTTAAGGCTTAACCTTAACTTGTTTTTAATTTTTATTTTGGCCTGGAAAAACTTAAGCCTACAATGGTTAATATTATTCATACTTACATAAACAATATATTTTTGACCCTTGTCATATATTGTGCCCTGAGCTTTTCTCTCTCCTTACTTAACTCTTTCCCTTATTTCACAGCACAATGCAAGATCTCCCTCCTTAAGGTAGCCTGCTCTAGCACTGTGAAACACAAAATTTTCTCCCTTCTGTGAAATCCTATATCATTGAAAGTCTAAGTGTTTAGCCTACATTGCTATTTTGCTAGTAATGTTATGTCAGGGTTTGAATAGAAAAACAAAACCACTTAGAGACAAGGATCATTCACCCACCCCCCATACACACACACACCCATACACACAATATAAACACACACCCATACACACAATGTAAACACACATATTACCTTAAGTAATAGAGGGAATGGGTTAAACTGCATTTGCAATGTGTTTCTCTCTGGGAGAGATATTAGAAACTGAAATCTATAGGGACAGACAGTCAAAACTGGAATGGAGCTAAAAAGGACAAGCTGGAAACTGCATGGTTGATCTGATACCCATGGTGAACTAGAACCCATGTCAGTCTCACAATTCTATGGCACAGGTGTACTAGAAGAAAAGGTGGTACCTTTCATCATAAAACTAAATAGGCATTTGATCCAGATGCCAAAAAGTTGAAGTTTGAGATTCAACAGTAGTTGAAACAATGGATTGTTTGCAGCCCCATGTCAACCAGATGAACCGACTAATGACAGACACCACACCACGTGAGCTGCGGAAGCACCAGGTCCTGCTCCCAAACTGCGTGTCAACAGAAGGTGGCTCCTGGTCCTCTTTGCCTTCTAAATCTAGTAAAAAGTGTCCCTTTTGGACCCACAAATAATAACTATAGAGGGGAGAGAATTTTGGAAGCTATAGGTTAGCCTAGGTGAGTTGACACAATAAAAACTGCCACACTAATTATCATTTACTGGCTTAAAGTGCATTTACCTTTTTTTGTTATCAAATTATTCCTTCACTGGATATATATCAAGCAATTATATCTTTAATGATTGTGTTATGTAATAAAGTAACAGGAATTAATAGGACATGGCCCCTGGCATCATACAGCTTCTAGTCCATTGAAGAAACAGAGTTACAGTCATAAGTAACATACAATTTAATAAGTGTTATGTAATGGTATATACAAAATGGTACAGAAGAGTAGAGAAAAGGGGACCAGCTTTGTGCTGTGGTAATGGGAGATTTCACAGGGAAGACAAAACATATTAGGTAATAATAAATTTTGTTTATTTAGGCAGCTAACATGTATCAGTGACAATCAGTTAAGCAATTATGTGTATATTGTCCAGTTGAATTTTACAACTATTTTGTGATTTTTTTGGAGGGGAAAAATGGCCTTATGATAAAATGAATCTTTTTCTTCTGTGTAGAAACCTAGGAACGGGATTAGAGGATCAAATGGGAGGTCTACTTTTAGTTCTTTGATGATTCTCTGCAGAGCTGTGGATTCCCGTCCCCCAACCACAGGAGGAAAAATGGGCTTTTTAAATCTGTATCCAGTTGGCCAATGCTTTGGCTGTCCCTGGTTCTCACCTGGATGGTTCTGATCTCATCCTCTGGTAATTTTGAATTTGAGCAGTGGAGCTATAAAAAAAAAAATGTTCATATCCCAAGTACCTGCTCTGTCTTAGTTCTCTCTCTGGCCTACTTGTCAGGAATCCTTTCCACAGGGAGGGTGACCAGCTCCTGATTTTCCTGGGATTTTTCTCATTTTAGCACTGAAAGTCCTCAGTTCTGAGCAAACCTGAATGGTTAAAAACATTCCTCCTTCTCTGAGTGAACAACTTAAATTGTATTCTTCTTTAAAGAAATTTTTACAAAAAACTCAGAGGAAATTAGCTTTTTGTTTTGGAGAATTTCCAGACAACCATTGACAAGTGCGGGCGCCGTATTAGGTGTCCAGAAACACAGACCTGGCTGATAGAAGGACGCCCTCTTTCAGCAGGATCTTGCTAGCACAGGCCATGAGGCAAAAGCCCAGCTGGGCAAGTGTAACTTTTCCTACTCCTGAGGATTTACTTTGTATTATAACTTTATTTCTGTAATATAATTTTTGCCAATTAGCATTTTCCTGGGAATGATATTTATTGACCCAGACAAGTGCAAATGTAAAAACAGTGTTAGTGATCCAAGAATCAACTTATATTTTTCCTGTTCAGGAGGTTCAAATAGCAGTATTCCACAGCATGGTCATTTCAATGTTATCAATTTCCCTTCCCCAAAGTTCTCCTATTTGTGGCTTATTATAAGGGGTCATAATCAATAGACATACTTTGTGACTCTCCAAGGATGTTTTATACATCTACAAAATCACAGCAAAGGATATGGTTCTTACAACCCAGGCTGAGAGTTCTGCATATGGTTTTGAATCTAGCTTTGAGGCTCACAGGAGTGGAAATCCAGCCTGCTGGCCACTCACCAACACAGCCCTCATGATGCTGCCTCTGGACAAAAAGGGTGTCTTTCTTTAATTTAGACCAAGTTGTTATATGGAAATATATAGTCTAGACTGGGCCTTGGACCTGTTACTTACAAAATATAATTGAAGACAAATGTTACTGAAAAATGGAGATAGCAAACAAACAAAAGCTTAAATTTATTGACTCCTAGAGGGAAGAGGTTAGAACAACACACCTGAGAAGAATTTTATAGTTGGACTCAGGAACAAGGAAACCAACCAGGTTCTCTCCTCCTTCTGTTAGCCTTATTCTTTTCTCCTGCCTAAAGAAGCTTTATCCATGTGGATGAAACATAACTGCCAAGAGCCCTTTTATGTCTCACAGATGTAGTCCCAGGGAAAGACTGGTTATATTATCCCTAGTGCCAAGTCCAAAAGTCCTAGGAAAGAGACTCATTGTCCCAGCTTGGGTCAGGTGCTCCATCAGTCATGATCAGAAGGATGGGATCCTGGGAAAATATTACATCTCTAGAAACCATACAGAGGAGCAGAGGTTAGAGGTGTTACATGTCTCAGAAGGTATTCTGAAATTCTATCTGAACAATTAAGTGTCATTTCAACTGTATAAAAAAAGCAAGATTATGCATTAATCACAGATTTGGTGTTAACTCTCTATAATATATAGCATAAAAAAAGGAGAAGCAAAGAATATATACTCAGTTTAACTCCTCAAAAGTTTCATTTCTAACTTCATTTTCTCTTCTGTTAATTTCTGAGGTGCTCACAGCTTGGTTCCCACATGACCTCCCTTGATCATACACTGGGTTAATTGTTCATTAATTAGATTTTAACTTCCTTGTATCCTTCATAATAATTATGATGTACAGGACTATTAATGAACAATCACACACTTTCTATTTCCTTCATGTTGAGCCACAATGCAGCATGTAATCTCCAGAAATATGTTTGGAAAGAGATCTTGGGAAGATAAGATTTAGCATTGCTTGTACAAGGAAGTTTGAAGAGCCTGACAGTCAGCTTTTCAAATAAGTACCAGGGACACTCGCTTACTTGCTGTGTTAGTGTTCTTCAGAGAAACAGAACCAATAACAGATAAGAAAAAACTTATCAGGCAAATTAGTTCACTCCATTATGGAGGGTCAGAAGCGCCGTAATATGCCATCTGCAAGCTGGAAAAGTAGAGAATTTGGTGCTGTAACTCAGTCTGAATCCAAAGGCCCAAGAACCTGGGAGATCACTGGTAAATGTCCGAAGGCCCGAGAACCTGGA
Source organism: Loris lydekkerianus (assembly GCA_963574355.1). Lineage (NCBI taxonomy): Eukaryota > Metazoa > Chordata > Mammalia > Primates > Lorisidae > Loris > Loris lydekkerianus. The sequence goes on from CAUYPK010132850.1 coordinate 38,350, forward strand.
GTTCTGATATTTCAGGGTGGAAGATAAATGTCTTTTCCCTCCAGAAAAGAGAGAGAATTCTCCCTTCCTCTGCTTTTCTGTCCTATCAGGGAGCTCAGGGGATTAGATGCTACCCACCCACATTGATAGGGTCTGATCTTTACTCAGTCTACTGATTAAATGCAAATCTTTTCTGGAAACACTCTCACAGACATACTAAGAAATAATGTTTACCAGGTATCTGGGTATTCTTTCACTAAGACAAGTTGACTCCTAAAATTCAGCATCACACTTATTCTTTCCTTAGACTGACTGAAATACACATCTATGCTAAAGAAAAATCTCAACCTGGACGCTTAGACATGTGTGTTTGTTATATCAATGACATGGCCTTAGTGTCCTTAAGTGGTTATAAATGAATGAAATGAAAAGTCCATTATTCTTTCTGTTCATTTGTCTACTTATAGTAACTTCTTACAGAAAGATGAAGTTCAGAATATTCACAGAAGGGATACTTTTTGTTGTTTCTAAAAGACAGAGGAGTTCATGACACAGATTTCTTGATGAGAAGTTTGTCAAGTCAGGCAGTGAAAGTGATTACTAGCTCACTAATTTGAGATCATTAAAGTGGCAATTGCTTTGAATGGTAGAAAAATACCTTTTAAGCCATATTTAATAGGCACAGTAACTAGAATTTGATTAACAAAATGGTACAGGAAAGTGTTCCACAGAGAACACTTTCCTGTTTAGTGCTTAGTGAACTCTTCATGAGGATTTTTTCGTTAGCATATTTATTGTTAGGGTGAGAACAATGTTCCCAGAGTGATGGAAAATGGCTTTTCTTTGAAGTGCCATAATATATTCTTTTATACTTGTTACATTATTTGTGTTTAATTTAACATTAAAATTGTTTCTTTTGTGCTTGTATGTGTGTGTGTGTGGGGGGGTATTTTGTGATTCAAAAGTTCTTTCTCATTTAAACCTTCTTTGATCTATCAGGTAAGTAAAGTAGAATTGCCAGGCTTCCAAAATGTGAGGCTCAAAGACAATTCATGAATGTTGTGAGAGTTAAGCCAGTGAGTCATGGGATGGAATCAGAAAGTAACAACCTGAAGTTCTTTCTAATAGGCCAAGTAACCACTGATCTGAATTGCACCAGTTCTAAGGTATTGAAGTCTGAATACATGACGCTTCTCTTTAAAGACATACTTGGATATACCCATTAGGAAAATTGCAAATTCAACAAGCACAAGATTCTCTTCACTGCTAAACTAACTCCTCAAGTTATTAGGGACATTACAGTATGAGGCATTATGAGCTGGGAGGAAGGAACTTCCCTACCTGTTAATTTTGGCTAAACTCAGGTCACCTGTAAATGTCATCATTCCTGTGCTTTGTTGACATATTACAATTGAAAAGTAATGATATGATGCCGGATGCTGTGGCTCACGCCTGTAATCCTAGGACTCTGGGAGACTGAGGCAAATGGATTGCCTGAGCTCAACGGGTTTGACACCAGCCTGAGCAAGAGCAAGACCCCGTCTCTAAAAATAGCCGGGCGTTGTGTGCCAGGTGCCTATAGTCCAAGCATTTGGGAGGCTAAAGCAAGAGAATTGCTTTAGCCCAGGAGTTTGAGGTTGCTGTGAGCTGTGATGCCACAGCATTCTACCAAGGGTAACAAAGTGACACTGTCTCCTCCCTCCCCCCCAAAACAAGAAAGAAAAAGAAATGATATGAATGAGTGAAATTAAATATATGTAATTAAATATACATGTATGTTTGCATATGTACATGTGTACATATAAATTTGTATATTTAATTATATTATACATTATAGATAATAGTACTATCTATAAGGTTCATACCACTCTGCTTTATATTAAGGCTCTACACCTTTCATAGATATTAAGAGACTGTCTTATATTAAGGGTCTACAACTTTCATGGATATTAAGATATTAAGAGATTGTGTATTATTGAGACAATTAATAAAATTATATATAAAACTACATAACGTAGACATGGCATTTAGAAATACAAAAAAAAAATGCCCTCAAATTTTAAAGCTAAATTTTGTTCTATAAACCACATCTCCATTTTTCTTTATTGATTTCAATGTTGGTGCTTTCTCTTATTACAACAGTACTGAGTATTAATCATGTGTTAAGGTATTGGTCTCAATACCTTTAAAGCTACGTTAGAAGTTGAGTGTGTAGGAGTGAAAATTATTTATGTGAAGTGCTACAGTTAAATACACATAGGTTTTCATACCACCATAGTTAATTATTCATTGTTCATTTCATGAACAATTATCCTCATTTCTTACAAGGTTAAGAAATTTTCTATTTCAAAAGATTGAGGAGGTACAAAGGGGCAAAGGATATCTTATAAAATGCTTAAGTCAGGCCTCATAGTGTGCCCATTACCAGAAGTGCCCATTATCCTGGACAGGTAAGTTTTTATTCCTTACCTGCCCATTTTTCCCCCTTCTTGGTTTCCAGTTTCTTTTATATCTTTTTGGGCCATGTATACCCACCACCTACCTCCTGATTATAAGTGACTACATTGGTGTTGCTTTTTCATTCCTGAGACATTTCACTGAGGGTAATGGTCTCTAGTTCCACCAAATTGGTGCAAAGGACATTATTTGATGCCTTTTTATGGCTGAGTAGTACTCCATAGTATACATGTCTATACACAGCACATTTTCTTTATCCATTCATGAGTTGATGGGCACTGAGATTGATTTCACACCTTTGTAATTATAAATTTTGTATTTTAATATATGAGCCTTTGGGTAAAATTAATTTTTTTCCTTTGGGTAGATACACGGAAGTGGGATTACTGGACCACATGGTAAGTCTACATTTATTTCCTTGAGGAATCTCCATAATGTTTTAAAAAGAGATTGAACTAACATACTTTCCACTAATAGTGCTTAAGCATTCACTTTTCTCTGCAATCACATCAGCATCTATTGTGTCTTGACTTGTTAGTAACAGCTCTTCTAGGATCTGGAAGTGGGATCCTAGAGGTACAAGCACACTACCTGGGCCAAGTGAGTTGTGCTACTCTCTCCTCTCTGCTCGCAAGCTGGTCATCATAATCAATCTCTATCTCTCTCTCTCACACACACACACACACACGCGCACACACACATACACACACATCAGGTAAATGTTCCAAAGGCTGCAAGAAGCCTGCAGAGAAAAATGAGAAGACAGCAACCTTTAAAGCAACCTGGGCTCCCCAGTTTGTTCACTCAGTGATCATCATAATTGAGAGGCCGAATTAAAGAAGAGAGTTGAGGAGAAGCAGGAAAAGTAGCAAGCTGCCAGAAAACAAGAAAAACAATAAGCAGGAGCATGGAGAGCTACATCAGGCTTTACTGAGACAGTAGGAAGAGTTCGAGCACTGGAGCAAGTTTTGCAGAAATTAAATGTTTTCTTTGCTGGACAATGAGGCCACAAGGAAGGCTTCTTACAAGGAATTCCATAAGGTGCTGGAAAACTCTGATGTGATTCTGAAGTCTTAGATGTCAGAGACCCGTTAGGCTGCTGCTGCTCCAAGTGGAGAAGACTTTCCTGTGGTCAGCAGGCAACAAGAAGCTGGTCCTGATCTTGAACAAGATTGACCTGGTTCCCAAGTGATTGTGGAAAAGTGGCGGGATTACTTTTGAAATGAGTTGCCAAACATTGCTTTCAAGGCCAGCACCCAGCATCAGGTCAAAAACCTGGATCATTGCAGGGTATCAATGGGGCAGGCCTTTGAGTTGCTGCTGGAAAGTAGAGCCTGCTTTGGAATTGAAAATATCGTGAGAGTCCTGGGGAACTATTGCCACCTTGGTGAAGTTGACAGCTACATCCATGCTGTGTTGTGGCCGTGCCTGATGTTAGGAAGAGCGGCCTAATCAATGGCCTAAAGCACAGCTGTGCGTGTAATGTGGGAATCATTCCTGGAACCACTAAAGTCATGCGGGAGGGAATCTCATTTATTTTGAGGTCACTGATTTTTTTTCCCCCGTACATAAGCTAAATTGTGTTCTTCACACAAGATAATGCAGATCATGAGGATGGATGTTTGCTCTATAGCCAGGCTCTGGGAGCTGCTGGTACATTGAAGGAATTACAGGCTCTTTCCAACTGTTCTCAGTCCCTTTGGCTCTGAGAATCTATGAAAGGAACGCTAGTGAAACAATCTCACACTTATTGATAAGCAGGGGTCAATCCCTTATTGATAAGCAGGGGTCAGGCCATGGCAGTTTTCTGATGGCCTCATACTGAGAGCCGGAGAGTTGGCTACCTAGAGCTGTACCCTGGGATGAATGTCCAAGGGAGAGAACACTGCTGCTTCCCATATGAGCACAAATCCGTTTACTTAGTGCAAACTCAACCTTTAAATGGTCTCTGCACGTTGCAAATCCCAGGAACAAATTGTTTACTTTAGAGTAAGTATGAGATTAAACATTTATAAAAACATTCATGAAGTTCTGCTATTCCTATCATCTCATTAAACTTTGAACTAACCCCAATAAGGCACGTTCCTCACATTTCACATGAAGAAACATGACTTAACTGTGTAGCTTCTGAGTAGAAGAGCTAAGTCTTGAAAGTTATCTGCTTTTGATGTTTCATATCTGTCTGCTTCTCCTTAATGATTTTAGTGTAATTAATCATTCTATGGTGGCAGATATTGTAGAAAAGCATTCAGAGGCCTTAAATCTTGATGTTTCATGAGCTCACGCTGAGAATGGTGCTGGCTTTAGAGGAGTCATTTCTTCCTTGATGGAGATACATCACAGTGGAGGAAAGACCACATCACTCTAAGATATGTACCACTTCTTCCCATACATAAAAAGGAATCAGCATTTGGACTGATGCTTGGTGAATAACTTTTTCTGCTTTTGACTGGTAACTTGTGATCCATTCTCTCTCCATATGGAGTGGTGCTTGCCCAACTTCATTGTGAATGCCCTGGTTAACCTCCTTTATTTTTTTTTTTTTCAAAAAATTATTTCCATTTTTTTCCCCATACATTTCAGCAGCTTTAATTTTTTAAAAATAATCTGAATTGGCTGTGTCAGAAAGAGTGCCCTATGTGTGTAAGAAATAGAAGAGTGGAGAAAATCTTAGACCCAGGAGACCTTGAGTCTGTTGATGGACCCAGAAGATGTAACAGCCTCCCCATGCAAGTTTGCACAGTCTGCCCAGGGGAGAACTGGCACAGCAGTCCACACTGGTTCTTCTATAAAACTGAGATGTGCTTTGTTCCATTACTTGTTATTTTTATTTTTATGATTCTAAAATTCCTGATTTTACTTCCTGGTCCACTATAGTAGTTTCTCTTAGATCGCTCCCTTATTGATAAGCAAAAGTCACCCCCTCCCACCTGGCTTAGTTAGTTCAGAGTTGCAGATTAACTCTGATGACCACCTTGATGGTGGTATGTGTATTATGCACTCCTATCCCCTTTTCTTCAAGGATTAAGATCACCTTACAAAGAACCTTTGCAACACCTTAGAGCTCAGTAACTCACAACCAGAGAAGGAGCATTTGGGGAATTTATTTTCCCCATTTGAGAATCATCTAGTTGCATTTGTGCAGATAATTTTCCTTCTGTGAATAATTTTTTAGAGAAATAGCAAACCATATATTATTACTTAGGAAGAAAAATAAGAAATCAAAACTTGAAATGGGCATTAGAGGAAATAAAATCAAATTCCTTCTATTACACAGGTAAATAAATTATTACATTAATGATACACTATCAGGTGATGAACTTCACTGAGAATCTGACTAATCTGTAGATACAGTAGAAGAAAATCCATGTACTTAATCAATTTCAAGCGTCTTAAAGATTTACTAAAGCCCTATTCCCTTTAGATTAAAAAGTAGCTCAACAGTTAATATGGTTACTGTTCTGATCAGTCATTTTGGTAGCTTGTATAGAAAACAAATTAGTTATCTTATATTTATCTTGCAGTTTTCTATAGTCTTTCTAATTATATCACTTTATTAATTTGTTTACAGAAAATATACACAGAAAGAAAAGAAGAAACCTGAAAGGAAACGGACCAGAAAATAAGCCAAATTCAACAAATAATTTATTCTTTGTGGCTTCCCACAGCTTACATTTACTTTATAAGTTTCTATGGTAAAATAAGCTGTAATTTTTAAAGCATTTTATGTATATATATTTGTCAATCAGAAAATTAACTTCACAGAAAATTCAAATAGTTAATGTGCTTATGATCATCATTTATGTCATAGTAAAACTGAGGAAGACAAACTTGGTCAGTCCAACTCCTTATCCAGATACATCTGAAGGGAAAAATCATTAGAGAATTTTCTATGCTAAATTGATAAAGTACAACCTAGAAAAAGAATGCAGGCCCTCCACACTTGAGTGATGAATGATCTTGAGTGAGAAATGTTATTATAAATGTACTGAATCATGACATAAAGCTATTATAATTTATCATGAAAATATAACAGATCTGCTGGAGACTAAACATAGGCTCAGCAAAATCTCAAATCCAATAAAGTAGGGTTTAAAACCATAAGTGTTTTCAGGTGGCTTAATATTCTCCTGTGTAAAATCATTGTATTAAAGTCTATATTGAAAATATATAATATGCTTCATCAGGGCTGATAGACTTAGGCCAAGAATTGCAAGAAGTCTCTGCAGGACAAATAAGTGAGTATATATCCCCATGTCAGAAAGCTACTGAATAAACCAGTGAATGTGTCTTCGTTCTCATGTTCAAGTTAAAGAGCCAGAAAATGCTGAGACCTCAGGAAATTTGCCTAAAGTAGATCATGAGACAGAATCATGGTTTCGGTCAATGCCTGGCAAAGCAGCGTGTTGTTTGCCACATTGTGCATGCGCCTGAGGTCTCCATAGAGGAAATGGCTGTGTGTGTGTGTGTGTGTGTGTGTGAGAGAGAGAGAGAGAGAGAAAGTGTGTGTGTGTGTGCGTGTGTGTGTGTGTGTTGGGGGAGGCATGTGTTTTAATTATTGAGGCTTTTTATCATCGGAAAAAAAATTGTCATGATATTTGATTTGCCCGTGAGTAAAAGGTAAATTGTCCACAATTAAAAGCAAAAGAATAATATAAAAGAAAGCAAATTCAGGAAGTAGATGTCATGAATTTCAGGTTGTGGTTTTATATAAGAAAAATTCTAGCCCCAGCTATATTATCAATTCACTGGATGGCCTTTGAGGACTCATAAACTGAGTTAGAAGGTGAATTTTATATTGTACTCGTGATAGTTCTATCACAAGGCAACCTCGACTCATGAATTTGTGAAAAAAGGGGGGAGTATTAATAGCCTATAAAGCACAAGTCAAGAAAAAAAAATCACGGGGGTCAGTCATCAGACATTGGAACAGGGCTAATATGACTCATATTCTGTCCTCTTACCCCAAGAAATCAATATTGGTTCATTCAAATTATTATTATTATTTTTTTTACAGAAGCCATGATCTAAAGTATGTCCTAGAATCAAATAGATAAGAGAGATGAAAACACTAATAAACCTAAAAACCACACCTAACTCTAAGATTCTATGATATTCTATATATTTTTTCACTTTTATTAAGTCATATACACATAGATCATGAATACATTTATGCATATTTGGGGTACAATGTGTTGATTTTTTTATACAATTTGGAATGCTTACATCAAACTAATTAATATACCTTTTGCCTCATTAACTTGATTATTGTGTTAAGACATTTATGTTCTATACTTGATAGATTTGACTCATACCCTTTCAATATGCTCCATAGGTGTGGTCCCACCATTTACGCTCCCTTTATCAAACATCTCCCTTTCCCCCCTTACCACTTCATTTCTCTCCTTCATCTTAACCTATAGTTGTGATCTACCTTACATAAGAAAGTGTGAGTAAACATAAATTGGTTTTATAAAAGTACTGAGTACATTGGATGCTTTTTCTTCCATTCTTGAGATACTTTACTAAGGAGAATATGTCCCAGCTCCATCCATGGAAATATAAAAGAGGTAGAGTCTCCATCTTTTTTAAGGCTGCATAGTATTCCATGGTATACATACACCACAATTTATTAATCATTCATGGGTTGATGGGCACTTGGGTTTCTTCCATGATTTGGCAATTATGGATTGAGCTGCAATGAATAATCTGGTACAAATATATTTGTTATATACCTAGTAGAGGAATTGCAAGATCAAATGGCAGGTCTATTTTTATACCCCTGAGTGTTCTCCGAACTTCTTAGCCATTGCAATCAGGCAACAGAAGGTGATCGAGGGTATCCATTTAGGATCAGAGGAGATCAAACTTTCACTCTTTGCAGATGATATGATTGTATACCTGGAAAACCCCAGGGACTCAACTACAAAGCTCTTAGAAGTGATCAAGGAATACAGAAGTGTCTCAGGCTACAAAATCAATACTTACAAATTAGTAGCATTCATTATATACCAACAATAGTCAAGCTGAAAACAACAGTCAAGAATTCTATTCCCTTTACAGTGTGCCAAAGTAAATGAAATATCTGGGAATGTGCCTAACAAAGGATGTGAAAGATCTCTGTAAAGACAACTATGAAACTCTGAGAAAAGAAATAGCTGAAGATGTCAACAAATTGAAAAACATACCAGGGCAGCACCTGTGGCTCAAAGGAGTAGGGCGCCAGCCCCATATGCCAGAGGTGGCGGGTTCAAACCCAGCCCAAACAAACAAACAACAACAACAACAACAACAAAAACAAAAACATACCATGCTCATGGCTGGGAAGAATCAATATTGTTAAAATGTCCATACTACCCAAAGCAATCTACAGATTTAGTGCAAACCCCATTAAAGCACCTCTGTCATACTTTAAAGATCTAGAAAAACTACTACTTTTTTTAATATGGAAACAGAAAAAACCTTGAATAGCCAAGACATTACTAAAAACAAATCAGGTGGAATCATGCTACCGGAATTTAGATGATTCTATGAATCTGTAGTGATAAAAACAGCATGGTACTGGCACAAAAATAGAAAGGTAGATGTATGGAACAGAATTGAGAACCAAGAGATAAATCAGATACTTATCGTCATTCGATCTTTGATAAGTCTATCAAAAATATTCAGTGAGGGAAAGACTCCCTATTTAACAAATGGTGCTCGGTGAATTGGCTAGCATCTTGTAGAAGACTGAAACTGGACCCTCACTTTCATCTCTAACAAAAATTGACTCTCACTGGATAAAAGATTTAAACTTAGGAGATGAAACCATAAAGATTCTTGGAGAGAGTGCAGGGGAAACACTTGAAGAAATTGGCCTGGGAGAAAACTTTATGAGGAGGACCCCCAGGGCAATTGAAGCAATACCAAAAATACATTTCTGGAATCTGATCAAACTAAAAAGCTTCTGCCCTGCCAAGAACACAATAAGTAAAGCAAGTAGACAGCCCTCAGAATGGGAGCAGATTTTTGCAGGCTATGTTTCTGACAAAGGTCTGACAACCAGAATTCATGGAGAACTCAAACTTACTAATAAGAAAAGAAAAAGTGATCCCATTTCATTGTGGGCAAGAGACTTGAAAAGAAGCTTCTCAAAAGAAGACAGGCTCATGGGTTACAGGCACATGAAAAAATGTTCATCATCTTTAATCATCAAAGAAATGGAAATCAAAACCACTTTGAGATATCATCGAACTCCAGTAAGAGTAGCCCACATAACAAAATCCCAAAACTACAGATGTTGGCGTGGATTTTGAGAAAAGGGAACACTTCTGCACTGCTGGTGGGAATGCAAGCTAATACATTCCTTTTGGAATTTTTTTTTTTTTTTTGAGACAGAGTCTCAAGGTAGACACTCACCTTGGGTAGAGTGCTGTAACTCATAGCAACCTCAAACTCTTGGGCTTAAGCAATTCTGCTGCCTCAGCCTCCCATGTAGCTGGGACTACAGGTGCCTGCCACAATTTTGTTGTTGTTACAGTTGTCATTGTTATTTTAGCTGTCCTGGGCTAGTTTCGAACCCTCCAACCTTGATGTATATGGCCAGCACCCTACCCACTAAGCTATGGGCACCACCCAATATTCTATAAATTTTGGATATCTACAATATTGATTGATTTCTATTCAAATAAATTAGTTTAATTTTTTAGTACTTATATCATTATGTCAAGAAAGCTTCCCTGGTTTGAACAAAATAAATATTTAAGAAGCAATAATCATATGTTAAATAATAGCATAAAGCTTGGTATCACAGTATTCTGGGTACAGATTCCATCAAATATTAAGTTGTTGTGCAATCTTACCCTATTCTGTTTATCTGATCCTTGGCTTCACAATTTATAGTGTGAGAATAACAGTGCTTACATCACAATTTTTTTAAAGCTTACATGAGCTTGTGAATATAACGTATTTACTATAGCACCTAGCATATAGAAAGAACTCAAATACTACTGCTACTATTACTATTAGCATTGCTAATGTTACTGCTACTGATATTACTACTAAAACAACTTCCACTGAAATGATAACATTGGCAGCTCCTTGCATACTATAAACCATTTACCACTGAAGGAGGCTGAATGCATAATAATGTGAAAATATTACCTATTGAAAGTTCTGTTATCATTATGTCCAAGAGTCATCATTTTATTTATTTATTGTTTAAGAGTCATCATTTTAATCTCCCTTGAATGATGCCAAGTGTGGGTAGTGCTAGGGTAATCCTAGCACTCTGGAAGGCCAATGCCAGTGGATTGCCTGAGTTCATACTCACAAATTCAAGACCAATCTGAGCAAGAGTGAGAGCCCTTCTTCACTAAAAGTAGAAAAATTAGCTGGATGTCATGATAGACACTTGTAGTCCCAGCTACCTAGGAGACTGAGGCAGAAGATTTGCCTGAACCCAGAATTTTTAGGTGGCTGTGAACTTTGACACCTCCACACTCTGGCCAAAAAAAAAAAAAAAAAAAAAAAAAAGTCTCTCTTCAATGGGAGATATCACTATACTCTGTCACTGATTAGATCATGGCGTTTTGTTTTTATAATCAAATGGTTTTGTTCCTCTCCCTTTCTCCAGTCATTTTTTTTTTTAATGGCTAAAGGTAATTTAACATATGCAAAAATGGCACCATGGCACCTTCTTGTCTTTAAAATAACTGTATCAGTGTTTAAATACCAATTATCAGAGTGACAATAGGAAAGATTACCATCATTGTGATAGTACTTTCAATTTTTCCGTTTGATCTCAACTATAATCCTGGGAGATAGCTATGTTTAATAACACCACTACATAAATAAGGCAGCTTGTTTGAGATAAAGTTTTTTATTAGATAAATAAGAAGCTATAAATGGCACCTTTCCTATTTGAAATCTAAGTGAATGGTAGGGACAAATATTAGTTGCAAGTCTTTGGACCCCCAAAACTGCTCCTTCCCCTCTACCCTCTCCTATGTAATCCAATAATCAGGTTAACCAAGAATTAACCACATCCACAATTCACCTCATCTCCCTCAATTTATATTTGAAAGGTTTGGTGAGTGCCCTCAATGATCTAACAATTCCCTTTCCTTCCTATTACAAGCATCTTAGGAACAAAATTGATGTCCTAGTTCGACCTATCCAGGAGCTAGATATATGATGGTGGTTTATTCGATTCTTACCCATCCTCAAATAGGATAAGTTGGAGATTAAGGTTCTGAAATAAACAATAGGAAGTCTAAAGTCTGAAAAGGCCTTCTTAAATGATTCCTAGTCACAAGTGTATTTATCTTCTCCACAATTAGAAGATGGCTTTAGATTTTTTTCTAATAAATAGTTCTGAGTGCACTCTGCATTTATAGAGGGATATTTCATTCCTTGAGCAATTAAATTAGTATCTTTTCTAAGTGGCTATTGAATTGTCACTCATGTCCTGAAACATGGAACATGTACATATATCCTGTATCAAATGTGTTCTCTTACATTAATTTCATTCTTTTGCAAATAAACCTTGTCATGTATTGCCCTGCAAAGTCCAAACAGTGTGGACTTCAAGAGCATGGTCATCCTTTCCAAATTGTAGAAACGTTATCATTATTATTATTATTATTATTATTATTATTATTATTATTATTATTTTCTGTTATAAAGCCTCTTCTGAGACTTTGGATAAAACAGTTTTTTTTTTTTTTTTTTCATTGTTATGGATGTCTTGGGAATATAAGTTTTGATATATACAGTTTGTTTCTCCAGGTCACATCTAACCCCTACATGTTGTTGCAGACAGCAGCAACCTCCAAATTCTTCCTTATTTATGTCGAGAGTCTCCTTGTAAGCAGGATGAGCATGATGTAGTGACTGCCTATGTCCTCACAGGGGAGGGAGATGGACCAAAAGCCCTTTTACTGTCATTTTTTACTGACAATGTTCTCTGTGTCATGATATGTATTTCTAAATCTTAATGGTTGGGAGAGAGAACAGCAGTTCTCTCTAAATTATAAGCATAGACATGTCCTGCCAATGCCTTCATTACCTGATGCTAACCACCCCATAAACTGTAACTTTCTCCATTTTGACCATCAACTCTACGATATTGCCATGTGAATTATGTAACATTCCCCACTGAGTCAAAATCTCTTTCACCTCTGAGTTTCTTACCTATACCTGGAACTCTCCCTCGCCTCTCATTCTTAATAATTCTTACCTTAGTTCAAGTTATTTCCTTCCTTATCCTTCCTAGATTCTCCTAGATAAGTTCTATTTCCTTCTAAGAATTCTTCTCTCTACTGTAAATATCTGCTTAATTGTTACGATTTCTGGATGATGAGTTTCTTGAAGGCAGAATATGATGTTCTAAATCTTTGTATGCTCTGTAAATAGCACAATGCTCAAGATGTAGTAAGTAACCAAATGAGTACTTGTTTGCATGAAGAAATTACTCAATTTCTTACTGAAGTTAACCGTAATTTCTGATTATACACGTTTTTTGGTCAAAAATTTATTTTAGGGTGGCTCCTGTGGCTCAAGGAATAGAGCGCCAGTCCCATATGCCGGAGGTGGCGGGTTCAAACCTAGCCCTGGCCAAAAACCACACACACAAAAAAAAAATTATTTTAGATTATTAAATTAGTTAAAAATCCCTTTAAAACTAAAATCAGGAAGAATATTAGATGTTTTTTTCAAAAGTTAAAAAAAAAAGAAATTAAAATAACAAAATAAAATTCAGTGGGGATTCAGGATGGAAATTGAGCTAATCTATTTGTGTAGCTATAGAGCTGTGACACAGATGTTTTGTAGGGGCCAATTATTTACTCACTGACTAGGAAGAATTCAGCAAAAACCTCTGATAAAGCTGTTTACCTAGCACACTCCAGGGATTATTCTGTCTTGAGGAAAATGATCTGTGACAAGGGCAACTTCTATATGTTCAATTGTTTTTTCCTAAGTATAGAGTTTCCTAGCCTGCTGGCCTTCCCAAGTCCTTGGGGAGTTTCTGATGTGGTTGTCAAGGAGGCCAACATATCCATTAAGCCTTTCTGGAGATGTACAAGTAAAAGTTATTCTTGAGCTCTCAGCTCCATGTGCTTGCAGCTGAAGCTGTTGAGGGAGTGGTTTTATAAATATAAATTCTAAACCTCCCTGGGAATGTGGCTGAAGCCTCTCAGCCTCTTATTTTAGGGTAGCCTGAGAATGTTTCTGGGTAGAAACTGCAAAGTGCTTTCTGGTATTGACTTCATAACATCACTACTCTCTCATTCAATAGTAAAGCAGGGAATCTCCCAACAAACCATCCTAGGCAGGTACCAACAATCGCACAATTCAAGAGTTCTCTCAGCTTGGTGCTCATAGCACAGTGACTAGTGCACCAGCCACATTCACTGAGGGTGGCGGGGTTGAACCTGGCTTGGGCCAGCTAATTAACTGTGACAGAAAAATAGCTGAATGTTGTGGCAGGCGCCTGTAGTCCTGGCTACTAGAGGATGAGGCAAAAGAATCACTTAATCCCAATAGTTTGAAGTTGCTATGAGCTGTCACGCCATGGCACTCTATCGAGGGTAACATAGTGAGACTCTGTCTAAAAAAAAAAAAAAAAAAAAGAAAGAGTTCTCTCAAAGCCATGGCAGACCAATCTACGTTGAGCAAACCACAATAGAAACCTAGGGAAGTCTGTAAGCTCTCAATGGAAAGTGAAAACCTCATTAAAAACCAGTTGCAAGATAAGAAAAAGAAAATCAAATCAGAATGTAAAGATAATATATTTTTGTGCAAAAACTGTGCAATATATTTTCCCTTTACAAAGTAAAGGGAAATAGAAAATTATATTACTGATGGATGTTTTCATTTTCTAAAAGAAATGAGGAAAGCAAGGAAACATCTTTGTGAATATAAAGTTTGACAAAAGCTAACTCACATTAGTAAAGTACGAGAGAGGGACTGTGGAATGCACGCGGCCCCTTAGTGATGTGTGGCCTTGGTCTGTGCCACGGCTTTGGAAAATTTCTGGGTTCAGTCCAGTGACTCAGGAGCCACCAACAGCAATTTATACCTTGCTGTTTGGGGCAATGTGTCCTGATACTCTAAGCAGTGGTTCTCAACCTTCCTAATGCCACGATCCTTTAACAGTTCCTCATGTTGTGGTGACCCCCAACCATAAAATTATTTTTGTTGCTACTTCACAACTGTAATTTTGCTACTGTTATGAATTGCAATGTAAATATGTGATATGCAGGATATAGTTTCCTTGGTCATGACCATAGGCTGAGAACTGCTGCTCTAAAGAGAAGTAAGTAAAACTGCTAATGAAGGAAGAAATGTAAGAAGAAAACTACTTATTTTTAAAGTGGGAAGAGATATTTAATCTTAGTGGCTGAAACAATAACTGACAGCAATAAATGTCTACTTTTCTTTGATCTTTTACTATTTGCTATCTCTAAATATCATGTGCATTGGTTCATTTTATTTCTTTTTTTTTTATTTCAGATTAATGTGAGGGTGAAAACAACTAGATTACAATGTTTGCATTTGTTAGGTAGAATCGCTTTGTATTTGTGTCCTCCACCCAAGAGGTGCACCATATACCCTTACATTATGCCCATTAAATGAAGTACACCAATTCTCCACTCTCCTCCCTCCTCCCTCCTCCCTCATTCCCCCTCTTTTCAACTTGAATTTAGTTCTTCTCTTATGTGGGTATCTTAGATCGTCTACTGGCTTTATATTTGTATTGAGTACATTGGATGTTGCTTTTCCATTCTAGTGATACTTTACTAAGAATTTGTTTCAACTCCATCCAGGTTAATACCAAAGATGTAAAGTTTCGATCTTTTTAATAGCAGACTAGTATTCTATGGCAGACATATAGCACAGTTTGTTAATCCATCCCTGGGTTATTGAACATTTAGGCTGTTTCCACATCTTGGTGAATGAAAATTGAATTGTGATAAACAGTCTAGTGAAAATGTCCTCATGATAAAAGGATTTATTTTCTTCTGGGTAGAAGCATAGTAATGGGACTGCAGGATCAAATGTGAGGTCTAAAGTTGAGTTCTTTGAGGATTCTCCATATTTCATTCTAAAGAGGCTATATTAGTTTTCAGTCCCGCCAGCAGTGTAAAAAAGTTCCCCTCTCTCCACATCTGCACCCACATATACAACTTTGGGACATTGTGATGTGGTCTGTAGTCACTGGGGTTAGGTGAAATCTCAGGGTGGTTTTGGTTTGCATTCTTCTGACGATTAGGTTCATTTTAATTTTGCAGAAGCAGATTTCCCTTTCTCAGTTGTTCCTAAGGATCACCTCTCCCTGTAGCCCTAGGCATGAGCTGAAGAAGAAACCCTGGTGCAACTGGGGTGGGTGCTGTGAAAGTCAGGGGATCTGGTTGTGCTGCATACTCAAGCCCTGTTCACTGCCATCTCACAATAAACTGTTCCAGAGTCTTTTCACCTGGTTCAGACGTTAGGACAGAACCCATCTCATAGGGCTCTGTTTCTGTAGAACAGAACCCATCTCATAGGGCTCTGTTTCTACCAAGACCTAGTAATAAACCTTTTAGAGAAGCATGTACTTCTATGTTGTAGTTGGCATGGCCTTATCTGAAACTCTAAGAATATCCACTCGGAGTCTCCATTTGGAGCTTGTCGTAAATTCCACACAACATATTGGCTATTCTAGGCGTCTTCAGTAACACAGGTTCTACAGGATCATAGGGTACAAACAGCAGGGCTGCTTGAACTGCACCTGGATCCTGCCTCACAGCTTTCCATGTTCTGGGTTTCTACCAAAGCCAGCCGCATGTTTGGTGATCTGGGTTGGCACAATTTTCTCAGAAATGACATTTGCTTCCTTCAAAACAAGAAGAGCCTTAAAATGTGTTTTGCACTCTTCACTGAGAAAAGAAAGAGAGTTGAATAATGTGTGCTTTACTTTAGAGGGAACGTCCTAGCCTGCCACAAATCATTGAACTCCTAAGTTCAATACTCCTAAGTATTTCATTGATGGGGAATGCCTTTCAATTTTTGTAGAGCATGTTTCTCTCCTTCTGGAGTATATGTCTATTCCCCAGGTCTCAGCTATATTGTCACTTCTTGTATATCCAATATAATAATATGAGCTCATAAATACAATGAACCCGTGTAATGTCCTGTGGATGGTCAGATAGTCCAAGTCTCTTTGAACTATATTATAAAAGAAGGTATGGAAGTTAATACAGCCCTTGGGGAAGATTATAAATTAATACTATTGTATGTTTTGCATAAATGAGAATAGTTTGAGTGTCCTTTCTGGTAGGGATGAAAAAGGATGCATTCTCTGGATTAACAGCCATACACAGGTTATGTAATCCTGAAATTAGGTTAATCTGCTCTGGTAAAGATACTACTTGATTATTGCAGGTGGAGTTGAAACTAATTTTTTTTCCACAAGACATACTGGTGAAATAAATTGCAATATAATAAAAAGTCTCTCTGCTGAATCTTGTAAATCTTTAAGAATGGCTTTAATTTCTGGAATCTCACTTCCTGCTTTGTTTGCATTTTCTGTCTTGACTAGGCGTGAGGATCATAGGAGGCTATCATAGGATTTCCCTCAAGATTAACCTTACCCCAGTGTGACATGTGGGACTGGAATGGACTCAACAGTTTTTTCTATGTTTAGACATTCTTATTTTCCTAGTGTCTGGTTAACTGAGCAAATTGCAGTGCTCCTTGAGGGTAATTCTGGGAGTACAATGCTATATGCACAAACCATGTGGGTAACCTTTTCCTGGAGATCTTACCTTTCCTTCATTGGAAGAGTTCAGGATCAGGCAAGTAGCCTTAGTATAGAAACTGGGCAAAGAATGATGACTTTTCATTGGGACACTTCCCTTCATTCTCCTAATTATTCCTTCTTGTATTCTTTCATTTATATAGAATAATCAATACTATTGGTGATTGACAACTTTCCTTCCTGCAGAAATCGAGCTCTATTAACTATCTTCATGTTCTCTGCAGGTCAGACTCCTCTTACTGCGAGTCCAGCCTTACTGCTCATTGTGATAATTCTGTCTGCCTTTTGTTCTCACTCTTGTGAGCCATTACCTCCCGCCTATTGTGTTGGAAGTTTATCACCTCATTGCTATCAGTGAGCCTGGTTCCATACAGACAGCTTCTGGCCATGCTGGTGCCCTCTGACCAGCCTATCCATCATTTCTTTGGTAACATAATGTCCTCCAAGACCTATTAGAGAACACAGCCATCTGGTTGTTTTTTGGCCTTACTTATTCTATTCTCTGTAACACAAATCTTCGTCTAATCTTTGATCCATTTTTTTACTCTTTGCCCCAGAATTCTGGTGTTTCCAGACTGTCACTTTCCATAAGTGGACCCACCTAATGACCACCCCTCCTAGTCCTTTCCAGGGTGTTAAATATGGAATCCTTTATGAATTCTACCTAATCATAAAGTATTATTATCCAGTCGTATTCACAATCCCCTCTCCTCCTCCATCCAGATCTCTCAGAATCCAGTCTCATAAGAACTCTTTTTGGTTCACATTGGTAGGTAATGCCTAGGTCTGGAGGCTACTCCAGGGTAGAGTACTTTTTATTCTTCAGGTCCAGCATTTTCTTGGCCATATTACATTATGACTTAATCCTAATTATTGGTTTAGTTGTAATGAGAAAAAGTAGGATCAGACCCTAAAAAGGGGTCTGAAAGGGAGTGTCCTTTGTATCATCTTCTAGCATGGGCCGGAGACAGAGGTGGTTGAGTGGCACTAGCTTTTATTTGGGAGGAATGAGCCATTTCTCATAAGACTGGAGGATTCATTATAATCAGATGATGTTATAGATCCAATGATCAGTCCTCATGTTCTCATCTTCTAGTTCTAGGTCCTGCTCTTTTGCAATCCTTACTGCACTGGCACAGAAATCTTACTACTTCAAACTGCTCTGGAGATCTTTACTTTTAAGATAAAGTGCTTAGGCCTTCTGGCATTCACATTTACCATTTAATTCCTTGTTAAACACTTTCTTTTTTTTTTTTCCTTCTCTTGAAATTAATTTATCATAGAATCCTTTTAACCATATCTCTATCAGATAATGTTATTTCATACTTTCTTTTTCTTTTTTTTTTTTATTAAATCATAGCTGTGTACATTGATATGATCATGGGGCATCATACACTAGCTTCATAGACTATTTGACACATTTTCATCACACTGGTTAACATAGCCTTCCTGGCATTTTCTTAGTTATTGTGCTAAGACATTTACATTCCACATTTACTAAGTTTCACATATAACCTTATAAGATGCAAAAACTAGGCATTACATAAAATCAAAACACTTTTAGACTTTCTTTTTGCCAAACACCAGCTCCCCCTGCCTGATGCAATTTACAACTCAAAACCAAAATTTCTTTTTTCTAGTTTGTCATCAACCAACCTAACTTAAAATATGCTTGCTGGCCTATTGTCAGTCAATGGTCCCAATATTGGATTATAAACAAAATGGTTATATTCTTAAATGTGTAGTAAAATTCACTATCATCCCTGGACAAATCCAGAATTGTTCCAGGTGTCAAAGTGGGACAGTATGAAAATATGATTTTATTATAATTATTAAATATTAATGGAACAAGAATTCTTAATGTCTATAGGACTATCAACTTCTTTCATATAATAATATCTTTCACAACTGATCCTCGTGATCCTTGATGACATCTTCAAATCTATGTGCTGGCCCCATTTCCCATATATATGGTGACCATAAAGTTCATGTTGTGTGCAATTTGAAATAGTTGTCTGTTTGCACATGAACTTTATGGCCACCTTGTATATTCCAGCCATTCAGCGTTGCTGCCCCATACTTCCTAATCTCTGAATGATGTATGCTCAGAAAGGCCTGGCCTTTGTTCTTGTATTGTACATTTTTGTCTGAGAGTGAGCCTGCATCAAGGTATGTAAATCTATCAAGTGCTGAGAACATGTCTAAATCCTCTCTAAATTCCCCAAAGCAAAACAGATTCTGGCCTCTAGTAAGCTCTCCACAGAGTTGATAAATGTCTATGATCCAAAGCTGTTTCAAAAGCCAGACAGGAAATTAGATATGTTCTGAGGTGTGAAGTAAAAAATAATATACAGAAGAATCAGAAGTAGTTAAAGTTTTAGGGTATAGAATTTTATGTATACTTCTTTGTGTATATTTCTTTTAGGGTTTTTTTTGGGGGGTGTATATATATGTGTGTGATATTTGTGAAATAAAATAACCTATATATGTATAAAATGAACTGTTTAAATAAAGGAAAAAAATACTAAATATTATTATTTCTTTGGAGGAGCCCTCCATTCTATGCAAATATGAAGAAAGGGAGTTGCCCCATCCTAAATAATTACTATTTGCCTTTATCACTAGCCTAAGATGACTGGTTAGCAGGATATTTTTAGACAGACTCCCAGCAAGTTTCCCTTATTAGGAGTGTTCTCACTCCTAATTGAGAATAAAGATATATAGTTTTTTGATAGTTTAATTATGTCAATTTTATATAAACTGAAACAATACATATATTTTACTACTTACAGGGTTATTTGAATACATCTAATTATGAAAGGAAAGACTTCAACCCTCCATTAAAAGATCTCAAATCAATAACTATTCTTTAAGACAGTATTTATGTGTTCACTTAATTTCATAATAGTCATACCTGATTTTGGTTATTTTATGCTTAGCTGATCAGTGTGAGGTAAGACATCTACAGACACATACAAAGTTGAGTTGAGGACATGGAGACCAGGTTCTGTGATTTGGTGCATTCTTAAACTACAAAGAAATTCTAAAAGAGAATTTGAACCAAGGTGCCACTCCTGAAGGCTGGCCTTTTCACTTTTCTCCTGTACCCTCTTAGAGACAGTAGAGACTTTTATATATTACTTGGCTATGAGAAATTATTCCTTGAATGAGAACCTTAGAAGAGGAAGCACAAACTCTGCAGGCAGAAACACGCAAGCTTCAACTGGCTACACAATGTTGTGAGACTGCAGATAGTCAACTTAAAATTATCTCAGCCCCAGTTTCCTCAACTGTAAAATTAAGATGAAAATGCTGTCCTTGCAAGTTTGCATATGAATTATAGACTAACATGTAGAAACTAACACAGTACCTGCCACATATCCAGTGATTTGCAAGTAAAAATATTGTTTTTGCTATTATCATTAATAGAACTGTTTCATTTACTACAAAAGTAAGTGATAAAATTGCCATGACTGCATCACACCAAGTTTTGTACATGATGCTCAGGCTGATATATCAATCTATCTTTACATTCTTCAGTATAGTCCAATGAAAGTACTGTGTAGAAGGGGAATAATAACTCAGACACTACTGCTGCTGACAACATGAATGGCCTATGTGCATGGCCCTTTCTAAATGCTGCACAGTCACCTTGCTAAAGACTCTTGCAGACATTTCAGCGACACACATTCTATGAGGTGATACTAGCCCATCAACTGAGAAATTGCTGCAAAGAAATGTTGAATAAGTTAGTTAAAGCCAGTTACTTATACAGCCAGGAAGAGATCAAGCCAGATAATTTGTTTCTAGACTGAACTCTCAACCACCTAGTTGCTTCTAGGGTGATCCTAGGAGCTGTAAAGATAACACAAGAAGAGAAGGGAAATTGTATTATGACACTTTTGCAAAATCAATTGTTTTTCTTTTAAGTAAAACAAAACCCAGTAAAAAGCCATTACAAAACTAAGACAGAACCAATGTAGCAGTAGCCTGCCTTCCATTGTGAAAGCTCTGCATGCTCTCTTCCTATCTGATGCATGTGTGTGTGTGTGTGTGTGTGCCTGTGTGTGTGTATGGTGGTGATGCTAGAAGTATTGACAGTAGGAGTAGAGAAAATTACATGAATAAACATATGTGGCCATGAAAGATTTTCCTTATTTAAAAATAATTAATTGTGCAAACATATAACTAGCCTACATAGATAGCACTTTTCAAGGATCAAAATTTCCTTACCAAGGTGGAATCCTCATAATGTGTCTTTGAAAAAGGTAATGATTATGCCCCATTTTCAAGTACAGAAACTGAATCTCAGTTCTGTGTATAAGTTGAGCTGCTCCCTTACTCAAAGCTCCACTTTTTTTTTTTTTTTTTTTTTTTCTTTTATAGATGCAAGAGGTACATACTGCTACCACATGCCAGGATGTGCCAGGCACTGAACAAATGGAGACAAATAAGACTCAGCACAGCTCCAGCCTGGGGTGTCCTCCCCTCAATCCAGGGGAAGAGAGAGGCAGGGAGACACACAATAGGACAATACAATAAAGAGTACTTGAGGGAAGAGGGCAAGAGGAGCGTGAGAAGGGTGAGAAGGTGGAGTATTGATAAAGTCCTGAGCCAGAAGTGTAAATAGAGGGCACAGCCTCACTGTTCCCTGGCTATCCTGAGCCTCTTTGATGGTGCCACATTTCTATGAAACATACAACTTCACCCCTGGGCATCAGAGTGCATAGATCACATGTGTCTTTGTGATGTCTTTTTCTTGATATAGAAGCCTTAAGTAAATGTTTGAATAAACCCAGTGCCCTGTACATTCTCCGCCTTTGAAGCATGGTGCCCTGCAGGTAAAAGAGTGTATAGAACATGAAGAAATGTTTTGCTCCCTCCTTGAATGCCTCATATTCAAGTGCATTGCAATCACCCTTTAAACTGCTCCAGCCTGTTGAATTAAGGAATGACAAAAACATGTTTCCTCGTGTTCCTGATCAAAACCAGTGTAACAACATAGTCACAAAGTAGGTAAGGAATCATTTGTTTCTAATGCCACAGAAAGTGCTATTTTTAACACATGTAGTGGTGCCTTATTGAAGCCTAAGCAAACCCTCAGTTGTCATCATCTCTGCTTTTTGTCTGGCAATTACAAAGCAGAATGTTTCCCCAGGAAGCACTTTTAATTAAACATAAGCATCAAGTCTATAGAAGCATCACAGTGAAACCCACTATCAATTGGAGAAGTATAACAAGTCTGTTGTACTTTTGAGTCAACTTTGTACACGTGATGATACAGGGACTCCAAATTACTTAGAAGTCCAATACATACGGTTTTAAATCCCAGATAAATCAAATTGCACATACTCTTTGTATGCACAACTAATTTGTCTGAAAAATGAAGTGTAGAGTTGTTGAGAATTTTAACTGGGACCATAAATATGAAATCCCCAACTACATATGTTTTACTATATCAGTGAAAACAACTCAATAAATAGCATTTCTCTTTTTCTCTGCTACCTACTAGTCATTCAATTAGTGAACTATCCACTCTTAACTGATGCCATAAGAATGATAAATAGTTGATTGTCACCTCAGCTTGAGAATTTAAATTTAACCATAGTGTACTTTATCATGTGACAAATGCTCTTTGTAAAGACCCTCTAATCTGTGATGGTCTAGAAAATAGACACCTGCATTGAAATTGAATCACTAATGACAAAAAGCAAACAGGATCCACTAGTGAGAACTAAAAAGGTCTGACAATTTTGGATCCTCACCAGATATCCAGTGAAAGCCAAATGTTTTCAGCACAGGTCACATCTGCTTAATTAGCCGTGAAAAAAATCCTCAGGTGACCACAGAGGAATTAAATAACTGTAGATAAATGACCGAAAAGGGCTAAACGATGCTATACCAAACAGAGAGGAACAGAACGCAATCTAGTAACATGATTGCAAGTAGAACTGCAGGTTAATGACCTCGTATTTTATAATTTAATGGGGCACACACAGCACCAGACTGGAAGTAAATGAATGATGGGACAGAAATGCATATTCTGGCACTTCATAAATAAATTATTTTAACACTAATTGTAATTAAATTGCCTTTCTTTAATATGCTCCTGCAATTATACAACGTTTTGTTCATGCCTGACTTTTTCCTAAATGGGCAATAAATAAAAGTATTTGATTTAGCTAAAATGGTCATGAAATTACTCCCATGCTTTTCTTTCATTGGGGTTGTGATTGCTGGATATACTGACTATATAAAAAAAGGTTGTTTTTGTTTGTACTTACACAAGAGAAAAATAGCACTTGATGAAATGGGTAAACGTGAGTCCCTCTTGTACTATAGGAAACACTGTTCCTTCTAATGTCCTCTCTCTGGAATGGTAAATTGTGGTCAAGGCTTTGAGGAAACTTTCAGGTCATCTAGTTGCACTTTTCATTGTAGTATGAGACAAATGTTTCCCTGTTCGGAAATGTCACAGCTATGAGCTTATCTCTGGCTTCTCACAAACCTCCCCCCTGCACTTGGGCAGATGTTCCCTGTCTGGGGTCCTAGGTTTCCTATCTGTGTTCTGTACTCTGAGAAAGCGGTTCTCACTACATCAATTCATTCACCTGTTTTAGTGAGTTCCTGAGTCTGGGAAAATGACCTTCTTTGTATTCCCAGGCCTGGACTATAATGGGTCCTCTCTAACTATTGATGGGGGGGAAGGTTCCAAACTAACTGCTTATGCCAATCACTAAAATTTCATGTGACCCAATCTCTTAACTAATTAATACTTATTTAGCATCTGTATTGTGAAATTTCTAAGAACAAAAAATACATAAGATATAATTTCTGCTTTTAAAAATTAAGTAATCATTGATTTAAAAAACCAACCAACAAACCAAAACACTATTTATCAGCTGCTGCATTGAGTAAGATGCTAAGATGTCCCTCCTCACCAGAACCCTAAGCAACAATGCATCCTTACTATCCTGTTTTACTGATGAGGAAAATGAGGCATAGATTACAAAACACCATCACTGCCTATTATTGTTTTCTAAATAATCATTTTTGTTCTCAAAGTAATTACACATTTATGGTGGAAAATATCTTGCCTTTATTTGGTCTTAAGAAAGACTAATGAACTTGTTAATTGTACTCAGTGCATAAGGACTTCTTGTTATGGGTTGAATTGTGTCTCTTCTCCTCCGCCCCCCCCCCCACACAAAAAAAAACAAAAAAAAAAGATACGCGGGGCCGGAGCGGGGGGGGGTGGGCGTTGGCGCGGGTGGGGGCCCGGGGGGTGGGGG
>CAUYPK010132851.1:0-49881 GCA_963574355.1 Loris lydekkerianus
AGATTGCGTTTTGCTCTGGATTTTTTGGTTGGTGTTTGTTGTTAAACCAAATCACTCTCCCACGGGGGACAGTGGGGGGCTCTTTCAAAAAAAAAAAAAAAAAAAAAAAAAAAAAAATCCAATCTGAACAATGTAGAGAACAAAAGGTTGAAAAAACTTGACAGACTCTCAGGGACCTGTGGTGCAATAAGACTGTTGTCACCAAAGCCTCAGAAGAAGAGGAAAAGGGGTATAGTACGGAAAAGATATATTGAACAAAATAAGGGCTGGTAGGGCTTCCTCAATTTGATCAAGAACAAATCTACATAGAATTTTTGTGAATGCCCATAAGGCAAACCCAGAGAAAGCCACTCCTAGACACATCAAAATGAAACTCCTAAGAATTAAAAACAAATTAGATGACATGGCTGTCTACACAGAAAATCCCAAGGAATCTGCCAAAAAAAAATTCCAGAATCACAAATGAGTTCATCAAAGTCTCAGAATGTAAGATCAACACACAAGGTGTCACCTGTAGCTCAGTGGATAGGGCACCAGCCATATATACTGAAGCTGGTGGGTTCGAACCTGGCCTGGGCCACCTATACAACGACAACTGCAACAACAACAACAACAAAATAGCCCAGCATTGTGGTGGGCACCTGTAATCCCAGCTACTTGGGAGGCTAAGGCAAGAAAAGGGCTTGAGCCCAGGAGTTTGAGGTTGCTATGAGCTGTGAGCTGTGACATCACAGCACTCTACCCAGGTTGACAGCTTGAGACTTTGTCTCACACACACACAAAAAAATAAATAAATAAATAAATAAATAAATAAAAGATCAACACATGAAAGTCATTTGTGTTCCTACATAGAAATAATAAACATGCGGAAACAAAAATCAAAACCAAAAACTCTGGGTGGCATTTACTTGCTCCAAAGAAAATTAAATGCTGAATAATAAACTTTACAAAACATATTGAGTTCCTAATGATCTGTGGCTGGTTATTTTTAAATGCTGATGAAGCAAAAAGATCAAAATAAGTAATGAGTCATACTACCTTCATGGATTTGAAGGCACAAAACATTAAAGATATTATTTTCCCTCAAAATGATCTGTAATTTTAATGCAATTCCTATAAAAGTCCCAGCAAATTTTTTTCTAGACATAGAAAATTTTATTTTATAATTTATATCAAAAATCACAGCCCACAGAATAACTAAATCAAACTTGACAAAGAAAAATAAACTGGGAATAATCAGTCTACTTGATATTTAGACTTACTGTATAGCTACAGTAATTCGAACAGATACTATTAATAGTTAGTAGAGGGGTAGACATATGGATCAATGTAAACACTCTTGAAATAGAGAGTTCATTGATTCTAGTGATAGCTTAATTTTCAGAGCCTTTCAGTGTATACATGTGGTTTTGGAGGGGAAAAAGGTATCTACCTGGTTTAATTAGTGCTGCTGGGACTCCAGCTGGTACCTGCTGGTGCTGTCTGAAGGACAGAAGCAGTTTTCCCATTTTGGGCCTTTCTCTGTAAGGCATGGGTATCTCAGGCCTGCAGGGACCACAAGGTTTCCCTAGACAGAGGCTTACTGAGGCTGGATCCCCCAGCTGTGTAAGAGGGACAGCATTTCGTGGCAGGGCACTGTGGCAGGATTCCTCCCACCATCCCTACTCCACATCTCTCATTGGGGGCGGCTACTCTTGGGTCCAGGGTACACAGGAATGTTCTGTACCAGGGTACTTACTGTGCCTACGTCCCTCTTGCTGGTTCCACCCACCTGTCCAATGTGTCCCAGTAAAAAAAGGGAGTCTTAGGCCTACTGGGAAGAGCAGCTTCTCAGGCCAGGTCCCCTCCTGAGCTAGATGGGGTGTATTCTGCCACCCTAGTATCTTTGGGGTGGGAGAGTGAATCTCAGGCATGCAGAGACACTGCTGTAGTTAGGTCCCTCTTGCTAATGCTGCCACCTGTCTCAGTATCTCCTGGCAAAGGTGGGTGTTAGGGTAGGAATGGGGAAGGGGTCTCTGGCTGCAAGAATAGGACTTTGCTTGTCCTAGCTATGTAATTATTAGTAGGGCTCCAATCAACCCCCTTGTCAGTGGCACTAGGCTTGTCTGGTATTGTCGGGAGACCACTAGATGCTTTCTTTTGCTAGACTGGGGGACCTTCTGTTAGACAGGGAACACATAAGATGTCTTGCTACTGTCTTGCTCCCCTAGTCCTAAGGTCCCCAGCCAGTTCATCTTCTTCTTATCACCTCTGGAGTTCCCCCTTTGGTTGCCTCTTACATTATTATTTAGCAGGGAGGAACACAGAAACACCAACCTATGCCATCTTGACCTGCAGGAAGTTACCTAGTGACTTTTGATGAAGGCACAAAGACAAGTCAAGGGAGTAAAGGTTGCTTTTTCAGCAAATGTTACAGGGAAAAGTGGGAATCCATACGCAAAATGAACTTCAACCTAAACCTCATACCCTGTACAAAAATGAACTCAAATCCATGTTAGATCTAAAAATACAACCTAAAAGCATACGATTTTTAGAAGAGAGCAAAGGAAGAAATCTTCTTTATCTGGGCTAAGGCAAAAAGAGTTTAGATCTGATACCAAGAATACACTCCATGAAAGAAAAATTTGGTAAACTGGACTTCATCGAAATTAAAAACTTTTTCTCTGAGGACGATAACTGCTAACGGAATGAAAAGACAAGGTACAAACTGAGAGAAAATATTTGCAAGCCCCAGAGCCAGCAAAGGACTCATATCCAAGACACACAAAGAACTCTCAAGACTGAATTGTAAAAAAACAAACAGCCCAATGCAGAAAATGAGTAAAAGATTGGAACAGACATTTCACCAAAGGATATAAGGATGGCAAAGAAGCACACAAGTAAATGTTCAACATCATTAGCTATTGGGGAAATGCAGAGTAAAACCATGATGAGATGCCACTATTTACATATCAAATGGCTAAAAAAAAAAAACAACAACAATACCAAATGCTGACAAGTATGTAGAACACTTGGAATTCTGGTGAGAAGGCAGAATGCTATTGCCATGGTCAATGAGTCCGGTAGTGTCTTATAAGGTTAAACATCCAGTTATTACGTGACCCAGAAATCCCACTCCCAGGTATTTACCCTGGAGAAATAAAACTTCACATTCATGCAAAAACCTGTATATGAATAATTACAGTAGTTCTAGTCACAATCACCAAAAACTGGAAACAACTCTTATGCCCTTCAACAAGCATATCTGTATAATGAAATACCACTCGAGAATAAAAAGAAATAAAATATTGATACAAAAAACAATTAGAAGACTCTCAGAGGCATTATGCTGAGTGGAAAAAGTCATCATGTACAATCCCACTCACATCACATCCCCCCAAAGACTAAACCACAGTACCAGGGGTTAGGGTTCTGGGGTGACAGAACTGTTTTGTACCCTGATTGTAAGGATGGACACACACATCTCCACTTCTGTTAAAATTCATAGAATTATACGCAAAAGTCTATTTTATGGTTAATTTTAAAAAATAAAACAGATCTTGCCCTGTTTCCATTTACTATGTGTATGAGGGTTACGATTTTACTTTTACACAAATTGTATTTTAATGCTGTAGATGGAAAGTTGCTCTTCCTTAGTGGGGCTTGCTGCTGGAACCCAGTGAGCAACCTCAACTTCCTGCTCTCCCCAAGCGGCCACAGACTTGAACATTTTCAGTATCAAAGGTCACAATCATTATTGTGTTGAAATCATCTCTGGGCAGACAGATAATGCATATCTGTCTTTTGTCCCTCAGTATGGATTACTTTCTTGACTTTTCACCACCAGCTGGGAGCCAGTACTGGCAATCCTCTGGGAGGAAGTAGGGAGGACTTCCCCTGCCCCCTCCTACAGTGGCTTCATAAAGAATTTGCAGAAACTTAAAAGGGAAGGTACAAGGGCCAGGGGAGTCAGCGTCTTCTCACTTCTAGGCTGGGCCACAGCCCACCCAGCCTGTCACTTTTCACATTTTTTAGCTTTCACTGTTTTTCCTGAATAATTACCAAGGCTCAAGTATCTAATAAATGACACTCTTACAGATACCTTTCTGTCTTTGAAATAGACAAGTTACCCACAGTCACACAGTAACAGATCAAGAGGCAGCCACCTATGGCCAAAGATGACCTTGAGCAATGGTTCTCAGAATAAACGGAGTCCGTAAGTTCCCCGGAGTTCAGGAGTTCAGGCAGACTCCAGTGTGGGCTGGGGGCCTGCTCTGTTTTCCCAGCTGCAATCACAGACCTCCTCCCCTGCTTAAGCCCAGCTCTTCAGCGTGCCCCAACTCCAGAACAGGCCAGGGTGGGACTTAGAATGGGTGGGGCCTTTGTCCCTTTATAGGGATACTACAACTTCTGGTTCCAGACTCACAGGCAGCACCCCTGCTGGTTCAGCCAGCATGTTCTGACCCGCCTTAGCTTTACATTTCAGTTTTTCCAGAATTTTGTCACTTAACTATTGACATGCAAATAAACACTCAAGTTTGTGATTAGAAAGAATTGTTTACCTTGTATCTACCACACTCTTTCCTTACATACATGCTCTCAGTGACATCTGTCTCCTTTTTTGAGGGCCGATTTCCTTACACACCTTGTTAATTGTGATAGGAGCTGATGATATCAGAGCCGCTGCTATTGCAGTTCCTTGTTATCTGTCTGAGAACAAGGAACTCAAAACAACAAATCTGTCACAGGGTCAAGAAAGTGAGGTTAGCCCAGGGCAGGCAGGCGAACCACCTAAGTTACACACTCACAAGCACTGAGCATCTGTTCCTCCAACAGATTACTAGGGGAGGGAGTTATTCATCTTTAAGTAGTATTTGAAGCACAGGGTGGGGGGGAAAGATCAACTGAAGTCCACGTGAATTTTTCTTTTTTAACTTATTTTGAAAAAAAAAAAAAAGAAAGAAAATGAATCAACTGCTATTTGAGAATTACAAACTCTATTAACTATAACCAGTACTACAAGTTTTCTGTTTCCTAATTAAATATTGTATATGTAGCAGCTAAGAATAGTTTAATATGTATTAGTAAATACACCAATCATATATTATGATAAAATCTCTGAAGCAAAACTTAATATTTCCCAGATAGATTATCTTAACCTCTCTCTCTCTTTCTTTCTTTCTTTCTTTCTAGAAAAGGATATATTGGACATCTTCACATACATAGTTTTTAGTAAATCTGCCAGAAGCATAAATAGGTTTGCCTGTTTTCTGAAACTGGAACACCCAATTCCTGTGGCTACTCAGAGCCACCTACGAAACAGAAGCAGGAGTATTTCTTGCTGAGTGTGCTGCCTGAAGTCAAAAGAAAAAAATCATTTAGCATGTGGGAGCTAATAGCTGGTACGCCTTCAGGGGAGGGCAATCTTCTTGAGTGATTAAAAACAGATAATTTAATGAAACTCCCAACTTGTTGTTTCCTGGTGCTATAAATAGAAACATTTCTTTTGGACTTTTTCCCCAGGAAGGCTGCCAGGTTGTATCAATAAGGGCTTCAATAATTAAATGAATTTCATTTCTAAATGAAGATGGAAACAGACATTTGGAAATTACAAAATTAACTCCTGTAAAATTATTCTGTGGAGAGAGCATCAGTTTATGATTAAAGAAAGTAGAACTTTGACCCTTCCTACCCTTCTGAGGCTTTAGTAGAACTATCTCAGAAAACAGGAACTTACTGTGGGATCCAAAACCCTGTGAATATTTTTCTACACTCATGGGTGGATGAATAGGAGTGCAGGTGAGTCTACAGAGTATTTGGCTGGCTCTACATTATGAATGGACACTTTCAAATCATGTGCTCCTTTCTAATACCATCAGGTTTTTAGACATATAAATTATAGGATGAGGCTGGTAGAAAAAATACAAGTCATAAATTCAGTCCACTTGGGATTTCAATTTAAGCAGGAAGATTGTGGTATGTGGGAAATTATCACAGTGCTAATCAGCATTCAAGAGATTCCACATGAGTGACAAAGATAAGAAAGTAAAGGAATTCAATGCTAAAAGGAATCTGTTCCATTGGATGTCCAATTCTAACCAATCTGTTCCAAAAGAATGGGAAAGAAGAGGTCATTGTTCAAAGCAGAGAGAGGATTTGTTCTGTGTTTTGTGTATGTGGTTTATTTTGTTTCTTGTCTGTCTCTCCAGTAGAATGTGACTTCTGTGAGGGCAAAGGATTTTGTTCATTACTATTTCTCCAACCCTGGGACAATTCCAGACACATAGCAGTGCCCAGAAAATATTTGTTAAATGAATTAATATATTCAAGAAAGACAAGTGAGAGTATTATTAAAATGTGACTGTTTCTAAAAGGCTTTTCTCATTAGTCAAGGCTTTGGGGAAGACACAAAAACAGTTAAGGTATGGGTAAGAGGGGAGTTTGCTGGAAATTATTTTAAAAACAAAAATTTGGGGGAACCATTATCACGGGGACCAAGATTGTCTGAGTAGCAGAAATATTAAAGCATATGTTGTAAATATAAAAAGAGGCCAGAGATGAGCAGCCTGGCAGCAAAGTAGGAAATACAGAGGACCATGGGGGGAGTTGGGGCTTCATCTGGAAGATGACAGACAATCAGTGTTTTGGGCACAGTAATAGGACCGGACTGTCATCTGCAAAAGGCAACTCTGGGGACGCACGGAGGCTGGCTCTATGGAGGGTGACTCAGAGGGCAGGGGCTCCAGGGCAGCAGGGCGGCTGCTGTGATTGACATGCAACACGTGGGCCTGGACTAGGGAAGTAAAAGAGAACATGAAGGGAAGGAATAGATTTAAGAGGGAGGTGAGGAAGGCACGGTGGTTAAGACTAAGGGAGTCATTTGGTATAGGGGACAAAGGGGAAGAAGGACTTTAAGGCAGTTCCTAAGCTTGGACAGTTGTATGGGGATATGGTTAACATGAGTCAGTCCAGGGAATAGAGGAAGAGGGGGTCTGGGAATTGGAAGAACAGGGATTTCAGGTCCGACTTGAGGCGCCTCCAGAGGGACAGTGCAGAGAACCCCACAGGCCCCTGGATATACAGACCTGGACTTAGGCGAGGGCTCTGTGCTGGCAAATGAAGCTGAGCCGTAGCTAAAACTTTGGAAAGTAAGAAAAGGTGCAGAGGGAAAACCTGGAGAATACTGCGATTTAAGGTACCACAAAGGATGAGGCAGCAACAGGGCCAGAAAAGAAGGGCTGTATTCATAGATCAACCTGACAAAAATCAAATGAGGTAAAGATGTGAGTGCCTGAAGAAGTTACAGAAAAAAAAATCAATGTCATATATCACAATAAAGCAAACCAAGGCTGTCTAAAGATCAGCATTTTGATATTTACGAATCAACTTTGGGTTGACTTTCAACCCCAAAACACTACCAAAAAGATTCAAGCTTAAGAACCAAGGTGAGCTTTAAAAACAAGAAGATAATGAAAACAAAAACAAAAGCCACCTAAGAATAGCAGAAGAACCAAAGGTTAAAGCCGACAGGCTGACTGCTCTGTGCGAGCTTTGATGGAAGAACTGTGCACACAATGGGGCCGGGTGCTCACTCATCAGGCAAGGGGCCTGTGCCCCTTCAGCGAGGGGGCAGAAGGCTGAGTCTCCCGCCAATGCCATAGCTGGGTAGACTAAAGGGAGACAACTGGCTTGGTGCCTGTAGCACAGTGGCTACGGCGCCAGCTACATAAACCAAAGGTGGCAGGTTCGAACCCAGTCTGGGCCAACTAAACAACTGCAACAAAAAAATATCCGGTGTTGTGGCAGATGCCTATAGTCTCAGCTACTTGGGAGGCTGAGGCAAGAGAATTGCGTAAGCCCAAGAATTGGAGGTTGCTGTGAGCTGTGATGCCACAGCATTCCACCCAGGGCGACATAGTGAGACTCAGTCTCATAAAAAAAAAAAAAAAAAGGGAGACACCTGCCTTGAAGGCAGCCAATGTTTTAACCGGCCTGTGAAAATAAGATTGTCTCTCATAAAAATGCACAAAGAGACACAGAGGTTGGACTTGTTATTGGGCCTTTAACACATTGGCTCCACACTAGAAAAAATTTAGGGCCCTGGTGATTTATTAGGTCAAGATAGGTCAAAGAGATGTGTGAGTTGTATATGCTTCATGAGCCCCAGGGCTCACAACTCACATGGCAGTTTATGTGTTACACCGAAAGCCTATTTTGGAATTGGGGCCAGATTTGGCACCATTGCAAACCAAAGTCACATGCAAGCTACAGTTATCAGTGACGAAGTAACAAAAAGAAAGCAAGGACAATAATGAAGCAATTATAAACAAGAAACCAAGAAGGAAGAGGGACAGAAATCCCTGCAGGTGTAGCTGTTGTCCCTACTGCTGTTCTCTTGAGGACACACTCTCTTGCATTAGGTGCTGAGGATTCCTTCACATTCTTGCAAGGTTTGAGAGGGGTTTGCCTCCTCACAACCATTTATTACAACAACATTAACAAGAAGAGCCACGAGCGTATTGTTTCTTATTTCCATTTTACTGATGAGGAAATTCAGGCGAGGAGAAGATAACCTATTTGCTCAAGTCACAGTTTGTGAATGTGGCACTTGTCCAAAATAACCTTTTCCTAGAAAAGTTTGAATTTCTGTTCTTCTGAATAAACATGAATGCCTATGTATGTCAACCAAAAGTTGTGCTAGAAACAGGGTACAGAGAGAAATTATTCATACAAGAACAGGGTCTTGGTCTCAGTCTCAAGGATGTTTCAGGCAAGTAGGAGAGATTCTCAGAGAGGACAAAGGGCAGCACAGGGGAGGGGAGAGCAGAGAAGGGAGAGAGGTGGGATTGCAGCTCAGAATAATGGGAGCAGATTAGGAGCGGTAATCAGAATATTAGGCAAAAGGAGGGGCTCTGACAACAGAAAATAAAGTCAGAGGAGAAAAAAGAGATCAGAGGAGAGGAGCAGATTCCCACCTACACCTGAGGAGGCCTCAGGCAAGTCTATGTTCCAAGTAACCTCCCCTACCACAGCGACCCTCCAGGGCTTACTTCCGTCATAATCAAAGCATCCGGGAGTGAGGCAGGAGGGCCAAATGGTTTTATTTAAGAATCCAGGCAAGTTCTCACAAGAGAAGAAATACCGTATATACTCGAGTATAAGCCGAGTTTTTTCCGGCACAAAATTTGTGCCGAAAAACCCGAACTCGGCACAAATTTTGTGCCGGAAAAAACTCGGCTTATACTCGAGTATATACGGTATATTTTAGAGACATGCAAACATATAGGAGAAAATACATTTAAAATACGCCAGGCCTAAAAAGCTCAAAAGCATAGTACAATTGTGCCAACCAAATAAGAGCTTTTTCTTGTTTCCCTCTACCTCTTTCTTGTTCCTTATACCAGAAGGGTCAGAGACTTGGGGAGCGGAGCAGGGGGGGCAAGGAAGCAAAGGCAGAGAAGAAAAGAGCTGGACAACATGCCGCCTGGGGCTACGCGACAAAAGTCAGCAACACAAAGGCAGGAAAGTTGATTACTACTGGGGTGGGGTTTTCAAATCACTGACTAAGGACTAAAGACTGTCGGTCTGTTGTTGGTTGTTTTTTTTTGTTTTTGTTTTTTTGAGACAGGATCACACTCTGTTGCTCAGGCTAGAGTACAGTGGCATCATTAGAGCAACCTCAACTTCTGGGCTCAGCCTTCTGCCTCAGCCTCCCAAGTAGCTGGGACTACAGATGTGCGGTACCTACCACACCTGGCTGAGTTTGTATTTTTTATAGAGACAGGGTTTCACTCTGGCTCAGGCTGATCTCAAAACTGGTGGCCTCAAGTGATCTTCCTGC
The DNA here is from genome assembly GCA_963574355.1 of Loris lydekkerianus. Taxonomy (NCBI): domain Eukaryota; kingdom Metazoa; phylum Chordata; class Mammalia; order Primates; family Lorisidae; genus Loris; species Loris lydekkerianus. The sequence continues at coordinate 9,821 of CAUYPK010132851.1, forward strand.
CTCAGCCTCCCAGAGTGCTGGGATTACAAGTAGGAGCCAACTCTGCTGGCTTCCTGTTGTTATGAATTAAAGTGACTATAGGTTGGGCGGCACCTGTGGCTCAAAGGGGTAGGGTGGCGGCCCCATGTGCCAGAGGTGGCTGGTTCAAACCCAGCCCTGGCCAAAAAAAAAAACTGCCAAAATAATAATAATAATAATAATAAATAAGTGACTGTAGGTCTCCATAGTTACCAAAAGTAATCAAAGTGTCCTGAGTTCTCATCCTGAGTCAGGAAAAGAACTTTTCTCTGAGTAAATTTAAAAGAGATTGTGAGAAACAAAAACAACTTTTAAATTATGAGTTGTGCCTAGTTCAACCTAACTGATTTCAGAAGAAAAACTCTACTTAAGAGCCACCCCTCACTCACCACCTTTGCTGAGTAATCAGGAACACGACACGTCTCCTACCTGGCTCCTTTTTCTTTAATACCACTTTTGCTAACAGCAGTATTTCGTCCTGAAGTAGGTTCTGATTTCTCTTCTGTGGGAGATCCAAATCCAGTCCTAAAACGATAACTAATTTTTTTTTTGTCATTTGAATAAAAACCACAACCAAACAATGATAAGTATGTTACATTTGCAAGGCATTTTCTAAGTTTATAAGGCATTTTCACTTCATCCTACGATTTGATTCTTTTTGCTATTATGAAGTAGGGGGCCAGGCATCGTTTCCTCTGTAGCTATGGAAACTATTCTGCTCACAGGCACTAGTCATGTCTCAAACCACTGAAGGGTCACAGCACACAGAAGCAAAACCAGGTTTCTTGGCCCCCTTTGCTGAGATCCTTTCCACAGCAATTTAAAAAGCAAGGATGCAACTGTATTACTGTAAGAAGAAGAAAAATCAAGTTGCCAAAATCTACACTCTAAAAAGTTTTTCACTGCCATATTAAAGGGAGAGTTGTTCGAACATAGAGAGAACGTCATTTTCTTACGCAGTCTTGTCTCTACTTGCTCTTCTCAAGGAAGATGAAGAAGAAATACTTCGCCCATAACCAACGTCGGATGATTTTTCTTCTGTAGAGGCAGGTGGAGAACTAAAATTTTACATATTTGAAATTACATACAAATTAAAATAATGTATTTGTCAATATCAGCTTTATTCTACAAAACAGATTCCCCCCCCCCCAAAAGGGAGCTGACTTGTGAGAGTGACATATTATTTTAAAAGCATAAAGGGGAAGTTATCAGACAAAAGAATATTATAAGCTACGACAGAAAATATTTGTATAAAATGCATCACATAAGCACCATGTAGATAAGTAGGTGTACACCAACATGAGCATTTTAAAGAAGAATGTGGGTGCTTTGGGTTTCAGCGCTACCATTTACTTCTTATTAAAAAGAAAAACACTGGGCAGTAGATAACACGCCAGCCCACAGTTCTGGAGACTAGTGAACGTCATTCATCTCGATCGCCCACATTTATACATTTCTCAATCAGTCCTTGAGTAAGAGGCCCTGACTGCTAAGATACATTTGGAGTTGACTGGAAATACAGAGTCAAGGGAAAAGAAGAGCAAGCTCGTTGATTTGTGGTGGGGTTTATTCCATGTCAGGATCTACGTTTATGGGATGGTGTTTATTTTCATGGTAGTGCTAGATACAGGAAAGAAGAATCTGGAAATCTTTATACATTCACTGGTTCATGGGCAAACAGAAAAAAAAAAATTGTTTTTCCCTGTCTCCCACCCTCCCCTCAAAGACTCACACATCCGATTTACTGTTGATTAAGAGCACAGCCCGTAAGTCACTTGGTTCTTGTAAGCAGAGCTCCTTCAAAGGCAAAAGTTTGGTGCCAGGATTTATCTATAAAATATATTTTTGTAAGTGAATACTGATAGATATGTTCTCAAGTCTTTGATGTGTGTGATTTCACACACGTACATGTTAATATACATATGCGATATATATAAAATTAGAAATAGGAACCTGAAACTCGTGGATGTTCTTGCCTTGGGACAGGGTATATCCAATTCCCCATAATCTTTATTGCTTTACACTTTGCTGTTTCACTCCATGATTGTCATCTTGTCCCCTGAAAGTATTTGGGTTTGCAACTCCATCTACCAATATATACCTAAGAAGGCCGGGTGCAGTGGCTTATGCCTGTAATCCTAGCAGTCTGGGAGGCCAAGGCAGGTGGATCCCTTGAGCAAAGGAGTTTGAGACCAGCCTGAGCTAGAGTGAAACCCTGTCTCTCAAAAATAGCCTGGCTGCTGGGGCAGGTGCCTGTAGTCCCAGTTATTTGGGAGGCTGAGGCAAGAGCATCACTTGAGCTCAAGAGTTTGAGGTTGCTGTGAGCTATGATGCCATTGCACTCTATTGAGGGCAACAAAGTGAGACTCTGTCTCAAAAAAAAAAAAAAAAAAAAAAACCTAAGGGAGAATTTACTGTCCATAAAAGCAACTAAGTGCGGAAACAGATTATTAACTATGTTGTGAGGATTTCTAAAAACAGGCTAGATAAAGCCCTGAGCAGGCAGTGTTACCAGCCTGGTAGCAGAGCGCTAGACTAGCCGCCTTCCTAGGTCTTTTTCTATCGATCAAGTCATGATTAGATCCTTTTCTCATCCAAGATACTTTTTCATGATGCTTTTAAAATTAGGCAAAGGGATCCTTTAAAAAATAAGACAGCTCCTATCATTCTTCTGCCTGGGACCCTGCTACGGTTTCTCCCCCATTCACAGCGAGGTCTGCATCCTTCCAATGGTTTCCAAGAGCAGCTGACCTGGCCTCTCTTTGACTCTCTGATCTCCGGTTGTTTTCTCAGCTCCAGCCGCTCTGGCTTCTTGCTGTTTCTTATGCTTGCCACGCATATTTGGACCTTCAGGCTCTTGCACTGGTTGTTTCCTCTGCCTAGAAAGGTCTTCCCTCAGATATCCCCATGGCTAAGTCCCTTACCTCCTGTAAGAACCCCCGCCCCCATCTTCCCAGCACCACGGAGCCTGGTCTGCCTCTAATCTCTCTTCCCACCCCTGTGGTTCCTTTCATTTCCACCACGGGATCCATTTATTCATTTATCATGTTTGTTTTACTGTCTGCTCCTCCACTAGTACATGGGAGCAGAGACCTTTGTCTCTTTTGTTTACTGGCATTTTCAAAGCCTCCAATATCAGAAACTTAACATCTACCAAATGAACAAATCAGAGCATTCTTTTTTATAGAGAATGTTATCTCATGAATTTTTTAAAAACCTTATGACCAAATACATTTTGTCACGACTTTATTGGATCTATGGTAATATTTTCCTGGTAACTGTTCTGTGTTGGGTTATTGGGGGGGGGGGGGGGCACTGTTTTCCTTAGTTTTCTTAAAGCCTCTTTGTGCTGATATTAGTATTGGTTCTTTTGAAATTAATCATCATTGAACACTTTCTAAGAGCAATTTCCCAGAGATTTATGTGTGTTACAGGGTGCTACAGGGCTGTGGTCTTCAACCCCCAGGCTCCAGAACAGTATAGGTCTGTGGCCTGGTTAGGTCTGGGCTGCACAGCAGGAGGTGAGTGGGAGGTGAGTGAAGCTGCATCTGTGTTTACAGCCGCTCCCCATCACTTGCATCACTGCCTGAGCCCCGCCTCCTGTCACATCAGCAGCAGCATTAGATTCTCCTAGAAGCACAAACCCTACTGCAAACTGTGTGTGCGAGGGATCTAGGCTGTGTGCTCTTGTGAGAATCTAGTGCCTGATGACCTGAGGTGGAACTGAGGTGGTGATGCTAGCACTGGGGAGCAGATGCAAACACAGATTGTGATTAGCAAAGAGGTTTGACTGAACAGAGACCATAATAAATCTATTGCTTATAGACTCATATCAAAAACAACTCCCATACAGACTGGTCTGTTTTTAGAAAAATTGTCTTCCATGAAACTGGTCCCTGGTGCCAAAAAAACTGAGGACCACTGCTATGGGGTATGGTGGCAGCAGAGGCTGTGGGTGGGGAAGGAAGAAGGAAGAGCCAGAGGAAAGTTCTAGGCTAGTTGTTTTTCATTATTCAAGATCTCTCTAATTCTCTGCTGCCATGATTAGGTGCTCCCCCCAAGTACAGCTCTGCTATGTGACTCTTCTATGACCTTGTCCTCAGTATTTTTTGGAACCAAATTGGGCTTCTGCCTTCAGGTGTGCCCTCCCCCTGCCTGAGCTTCTGCACCTACCTGGCAGACGATGCACAGAGCTGTCTGTACACTTCTGAGTTCTCCTATAGCTCAAGGAAGCATGTATTTTTTGATGGTGCTTTCTGAGATTTGCCATCTGTCATACTCTTGTTTCTCTCTGTGATTTTTTTCCCTTCTGCACAGCTTCAGCCTCATCTCAGGGATTTTGCAAAACCCTAACTTTTTTTTTCTGAGATAGGGCCTCCCTCTGTTGTCCAGGCTGGAGTGCAGTGGCGTCATCATAGCTCAAACTCCTGGACTCAAGCGATACTCCTGCCTCAGTCTCCCTAGTAGCTGAGATTATAGGCATATGCCACTATGCTCTGCTAATTTTTATGGGTTTTCTTTAAGAGATGGAATCTTGCTATGTTGCCCAGGCTGGTCTCAAACTCCTGGGCTCAAGGAATCCTCCTATTTCAGTGTAAGTGCTGGGATTACAGGTGTGTGCCACAATGCATCAGTCTCCCACATAGCTGACACTACAGGTGTGGGCTACCACACCTGGCTTTACCTTTATATCTAAAACTCGAGACTGGCATTAGCAAGCTAGTTTGACTACAAGCAATCAGGTTCCACTTAAAACTCTATAAACCACAGAATCCTATAACCAGACGAAGTTAAGGATGAACTGCTGATTTTCAGATTTCTGTCTGTTAAAATATAAATTATATTAGGTGCTTATAAAATTATAATGTAATTGCATCATGATTAAAGAAAATAGGATTATCTTACACACTAAAAGATAAATATGTGCTACCACTTACCCGGCCATAATCATAGAAGCCATCACTAATTATGTTACTTGATGACAAATAGCCAGTCTGGCTATATTTCAGGGGAAGATTGTTATTGAGCAATTTGTTATAAGCTGCCTCACTGAATTTATTTTTTCGATTTCCTGATAGGTTAACTTCATCAAGGATATCTAAAGCCCTGTCAATAAAAACAAAAAGCATTGTTTGCTTTACACAAGCAATCCAAGAATGAGTTCACACCTGCTTAAGATCTAGAAGGAAGAACTGAGATGGAAAGCCTAAGGCCTCCCCTTCCCTCTTAGACAAAGTAATACTAATAAATCTGCCCTTCTTGAGAGTATACATGTCTGCCATGTAGTAACTCATTCAAACAGTTGACAAAGACATGTTTGGCGGGAAAAAAGGTCTTTGTTCACTTAAAGCAAAATTAGTATCGGATCCCAAGATTTTCAGCTAACCAGGCAACAAAGGCAAAGAAATCAGTGTTTAGGACCGGACACGCCTGTAATCCCAGCACTCTGGGAGGCTGAGGCAGGTGGATTGCCTGAGCTCACAGGCTGAGACCAGCCTGAGCCAGAGCAAGATCTTGTCTCTAAAAATAGCTGGGAGTTGTGGCAGGTGCCTGTAGTCCCAGCTATTCGGGAGGTTGAGGCAAGGGGATCACCTGAGTCCAAGAGTTTGAGGTTGCTGTGAGCTGTGATGCTACGGCACTCTACTAAGGGCTACAAAGTGAGAATCTGTCTCAAAAAACAAAAAGAAAGAAAGAAAGAAGAAAGAAAGAAAGAAAGAAAGAAAGAAAGAAAGAAAGAAAGAAAGAAAGAAAGAAAGAGACTGACTATAGAAATTAATAGTTCTGACTACAGATCTTTAAAACCCTATTGGCTCTGGGAGACCAAGGCAGGTAGATTTCTTGAGCTCAAGAGTTTGAGACCAGCCTGCAAGAGTAAGACCCCCATCTCTACTAAAAATAGGAAAAACTAGCTAAGCATCATGGCAGGCACCTGTAGTCCCAGCTACTCGGGAGACTGAGGCAAGAGGATCACTCACTTGAACCCAAGAATTTGAGACTGCTGTGAGCTATGATGCTGGGGCACTCTACCCAGGGCAATAGGGTAGGACTCTGTCTCAAATAAATAAATAAATAAATAAATAATAAAACCCCCCTATTTGCAGATATGCTAAAGGCAACTAACTTTTCTATTCAGGGTAAAGAGAACCAGTTTGGTGAGAGTGGTTAAATCGGGAATTCTGGTGAAAATGCATGAATGGGTGGGAAAGAAAAATAGAAATGGTAGTCATGGCTCGCCTATGTTAATTTCACGTTGAAAGTTGAAAGGCAAGTAGGATTTATTTGGCAATGGCAGAGGAAAGTGAAAGAGGAGCTTGAGACGCCATCCACTCACCCAAGCTTGGACAACTCGGTGGCCGTCAGCTCGTCGCTGGCGCACACTGCCACAGCCCAGCTGGCGTGCTTCCTAACTTCATCGTTCTTGGAGCGCAGGAGGTCCACCAGGGGCTCCAACCCGCCGGCATTTCTTAACTAGAAGCAGGCATTGAAATTTTACCCATTGAAAATAGAGTCTAAATATTTAGGTTTTTCAATATCTCGTTATTTGATTGCCAAAAAGTTTTAACTATGTAAAAACATTTTAGGATGCATCTATATTTGCATTTATAAAATTCAAAGTGGAAAAATCTATTGCAAAACCCTTACATGCAGGAGCCCAGTTTTCTGCCCCCAGTACGGTAACGGAGGGAGGTCATCCTGCGTGTACACAGGACAGGGACTGGGGCAGGAGCCTGTCTTCTCACTGTCTGTGTTCACTGCTCTGTGTGTATTTACTCTGCACCTGGGTGCTGAATGCACATTTGGCCCTTTGGTAGAAAAAATAAGGGTCTCCCAAAGATGTCCTCATCCCTGGCAGGGACTTTGCAGAGGTGATTAAGTTAAGGGTCTTGAGATGGGGTGATTCTCCTGAATTAGCAGGTGGATGTGATGTGACCACAAGGATCTGTATGAGGGAGACAAGAGTTCGGGGAAAAGGAGATATGGTGGAGGCAGAGGCTGGAGTGACATGCTTTGCAGATCCAAGAACAGTCACCAACCAAGCAAAACAGCAGCCTCCAAAAGCTTGCAAGGGCGAGGAAATAGATTCCCCCCTGCAGTTTCCAGAAGGAATGAATCCCTGTCAGCACCTTGATTTTAGCTTACAGACCCATTTTTGGACTTCTGATCTCCCAGGCTGGAAGATACATGATAGATTTGCTTGCTTTAAGCCCCTAAGCAGTGGTAATTTCTTACAGCAGCAGTAGAATCCCTAGGCTGCAGCAGAGGAACCAATGTGGCAAGCAGCACCACATCACCGGACACAGCCTCCAAGTCAGCAGGGGGGCAAAGCGATATCCAAGCAATTCTCTAGAAAAAAGATGCACCCTTGCCACCCTTATACAGTGTCTTCTATTCCTTTCCTCAAGGAGTGAAGAAGAACAAGAAGAGAATTGGAGGGAACTACATTAATTACATCTTTAAAAGAAATTACTCATGTATAAAACTATTCCAATCAAGAAAAGAAAAAAGATCTGACAAAGCTCTTGTATCATATGTGAAATGCAATATTGTATTATCCGAGCCTGGAGGACAGAAGGAATATTCTACCAGTCTGCATGAGTAGTATCTGCAGCTAAGAGCCCTGTGGGATAGGGCTTGCGTTGTCATTGTCATCTCAAACACAGGGACTCTGGCAGGGCTCACAGGTGAGCACACGTAACGCGGGAAACACAGAAAAGTTTGCTATGCTTAGCAAGCCAGATTTCTGAACTCTGGGTGGAGTACAAGATGGTAATCTAATTCCACCTGCTCTTTTGGCAAGGACCTGATTTATTCATTTATTTCCCCATTCCTTCCTTCATTCATTTACAACTGTTTATTCAGCATACATTATGTGCCATTATTAAGATGGCTGCAGGGAAAAACCTCTCAGTTCCCGTCCCTAAGGCCTCAAGGAGCTCACAGTCTTTTCATACAAGAATCATAAAATGTGAAAAAAGAAGACAAAGGAGTGACCGGCAGGTATAAGAGGAGCAGAGAGGAAGGTGGCCCAATTTCGGATACTGAAGAAAGGCCTCATGGAGGGAAGGGTGGTTGAGCTGGGAATTCATCAGGTGGAAAAAAGGAAGAAAGCAGACAGATCAAGGAGTGTAATTCCAAGAACAGGGCATTCTGACAGACTCACAGGCAGAGCGGGTTTCTGGAGTGGGGAGTTCCAGCTGCGCAGGGAGGGAGCCCTGGTGATTAGCCAGGCAGGTGCGGGTCATAGGGCCCTTGCATAAAAGGAAAAGCACTTGACTTTGACCAGCTGGTAATGGCAAGCCCCTGGGGACTCAGGATGGTACAAGGAGGGCCTGGAGGCAGTAAAGGGAGGGGGAGGAAGCAGAAGGGAAGCAGCGAAGCCCTGAGGATTCCGCAAACTAGATGGACTCCTCTGCAGGCTATGAGAACCTATGACTGTGACACGTATTTGTCACCGTGCTCCTGACGCCTCACAGAGTTCCTGGCATGTAGTAGATGGTAAAAACATATCTGGTGCCTTCCTCCTCCCTGAATGGACAACCACAAATGAACTGAGTCAATAGGAACAGAGAAGGGGGATAGAACAGGGATCTAAGAGATGAAAGACACACTGTGCTATCTGGGCAAGCAGCAGAGTTTGAAGCTTGGGCTCTGGACTTGGAAAGATGTGTTCTCATATCCCTGACCTGCCACTTACTGGCTCTCCTTTGAGCAAATTCTCTGTCTCCTTTTATTTGTTGTTTTTGTTTTGGAGACATGGTCTCACTCTTTTGCCCAGGCTGGAGTGTCGTTGTGTCCTCATAGCTCCCAACTTCTAGGCTCAGGCAATCCTCCCACTTCTGCTTCCTGAGTAGCTGGGACCATAGGCACCTGCCACAATCCCCAGCTAATATTTTCTATTTTTAGTAGACATGGGGTCTCGCTCTTGCTCAGGCTGGTCTATAATTCTATGACCTTTCAAAAAATATGCAATTGTGCTTTGAAATTATGAAGTATCTGAGAAATACAAGTATATGTGTAACCCATATTCATAATCTAAAGCAGTGGTGCTCCACCTTCCTAATGCTGAAATCTATCTTCATTGTTAAAAAGGGGTCGCGACCCACAGGTTGAGAACCGCTCATTTAAAGAATTCCAGTAAAAGGCATGTCTGTTTGTTTACCACCCAGATTAAGAAATGGCACATTTCAATGACACTGGATCCCTGTGTCACTTGCCTTGTCTCCTCCTATTCCCCCAGAAGCAACCACTCTCTTACACTTGGGATTCATCATTCCCTTGCTTTCCTTTATAGCTTTAACTTATATGTATGTATACCAAAACAACATATTGCTTAATTTTACGTATTTCTGAATGATGTAGAAATGGAATCATAAGCATGTGTTTTTTCTACAACTTGTTTTTGTTCAGCTTGTGAAATTCGTCCCCGCGGATGTATGTGGCTGTAGTTCATTCATTTTCACTGACATGAGATTCCATTTCACGAATACAGCACAGTTAATTCATCATTCTCTTAACAGTTCGACAATTGGCTCATTTCCAGTTGTTTAGACATTAAAATAATGTTTCCTGGTACCCCGAGGCGAGAGATTCTCTTAGGTACACACCTAGAAACAGAATTGCTAGGTTATATATATGGTATGCTCATCTTCTTGGCTAAAAGAAAAAACAGAATGCCAGTTTGTTTTCCAAAGTGTCATACCAGTTTTGAAAGACTTAAATGACCGGTAGGTTTCCAACACTTAAAAATGTTTCAGATTAATCCACAAAAAATTGGAGAGAATGAGTATGGTTAAAGCTCTCACCTCTGTCCGGGCCTCGACATCGCAGGCAATTGCGGCCACGGTGAGCGCGGCTTTGCTCTGCACCACTGTGTTTGCAGAGTGCAGCGGGCTGATAATGGCCAGCATGACGCCGCGGCTCTGGATGGTCACGCGCAGCGGCTCCTGCATAGCCATGTTTGTCAGCACCGTCGCCGCGTTGGCCATGGCTCCATCTCGTTTGCTAGACAGGAGGTTTATTAACGGATCAATACCATCGGCTTCAGCAGTAGCCCTGAGTAAATGAAGGAGAAATGAATGTGATTCATCTGAGCTCAAGAAATTATCGTTGGAGCATGCAGCTAAGTATAGAAATACAATTTTAGAAACAAATTAATTTGCCATGCAATGAACCCATAATCGAGCGCCAGTGACTTAAGTGGAGTCTGAGAAAGTTTCAGGTATGAATGAATTTCGATAATCCCTTTCCTACTTCTACAACTTCTGGTGGTAATAGAAAAATATGTAACTACTACTTAGACACTCTACGTACAAGTGCTTTTTTTTACTTAGTGATACTTATGAGACTTGGAAATTCCATTCAAAAGTCATTAAAATATTCCTAATCATTAGGAAAATAAGTCTTAAATAGGAGGAATGAGCAAGCATGGAAATTCTTGATTTAAGTGAAAATTCTTTAGCTCATCTCCCCTTTCTTCAAATTAGGTTGTTAATTATAGGCAGAGGTTAACACGTATGAAATCAGCAAATCATTCTTCATGTACAAATTAATGCTGCTTGTACAAATTAAACATCAAAAATGAAAGTCATGATATTGATATAAATAATTTCAGTAATGTAGGCATGTTCAGTTAAATGTCCTATTTCTAGTATAGAAAGACTACAGTTATTGTTCTCATAAACAGAAAGCCTAAATCTTTTTAAGAACATAATACTTGGATGGCGCCTGTGGCTCAATGAATAGCACGCCAGCCCCATATACCAAGGGTGGTGGGTTGAAACCTGGCTCCGGCCAAACTGCAACAAAAAAATAGCCAGGTGTTGTGGCGGGTTCCTGTACTCCCAGCTACTCAGGAGGCTGAGGCAAGAGAATCGCCTAATCCCAAAACCTGGAGGTTGCTGTGAGCTGTGATGCCATGGGGCACTCTACTGAGGGTGACAAAGTGAGACTCTGTCTCTTAAAAAAAAAAAAGAACACAGTACTTTCCATAGTCCTTGCTTTTTAATCACTTTAAAAACTCCTAATAGTAAAAACAAAAACTAGATGTTTTAATAAATGGGAGACAATTTAATCATGTTCCTCAAAGTCTGGAATTGCTTTAAATAGGAAGTATTCTAAATAATAAGATATACAGTGCATTTTGATTTTAAAAGAATATCCAAAATTACATGTTAAAAATCCATTTAAATCACCATGATATCACCATGATAATGGAGATCAGTAAGATATTAAAAAAAAATACTTGAGGCTCCCTCCAATAATATGAAAATCTCTTTTAAGTTTATATTTGACATCTTTTTTTCATTTAGGCTCATATAATAACCAAAACTGAAACAAACGAACAAATGAGGCTACCTGATATAGCCCAGCACTCTATATTCTGATGAGTTAAATCTAATTTAATTCTGTCACCTGAGTGTGAAGGAGGACTGGTAACTGGATAGACATGACAACTGTCCAGCAAAGAGGAAAGAAATAAAATCTCATTCTGGAGACTCCTAGGTCTGCAGACGAGGAGGTTCTGTGATTGAGGCACAAACTGGCTCTGAAGGAAACTGGACCACAGGGATGGGAATGACGGGAATGAGGGGAGCAGAGGAGGTGGCTGTGGAGAATGACCTTGAAGGGCTCAGCTGGCGTTGACCTTGAAGGGCCACCTTCCCCCAAATCCTATACAGCAGTCCATCAAACAGACCACACTGAGACAGAGGCCAACGCAGTGACTAGTCCCTTTCTACTCCTTCTGCAGTCCCTGGTATACCTTTAATCTTTTTTTGTGGTATCTCCCATTTTTCTCTGGAAAGATGTCCCTTAAGATTAAAATACAGTTAGATGACATACAACCAAAATTTACTTATATAAAAATGTTGGAAGGTTTTGTACCTTACTAACAGACCCCAGGGGCCAGCATTTACTTTCTTTTCCTAGGGGATAAAATAAATACTCTTAAGGTAATTTTACTTTTAATTCTCTTTTCTATGCGTATTATTAATTGACATGGTGGTCCTTTGGTTTTATGGATAATAAAAATATCAGTAACATCTCGTATTTTTACTTATATATTTTTACAGTTGAAACATTGAATTTTTCAGAACTACTAGTATCAATTTTAAATTATGCAGATTTTCTAATTAATTGTATATATTTAACCTTTCCAAAAAAATATTTTTCCTTTGACTTATTTTTCAGGCATTTGATGCATCCAGTCTCTTAAACCAAATATTTTGTATTTTTTAGTCATCATAAAATGCCTTAGCCAAAATACATGATTTCTTTGTCAGTTAGTGGTTTTCCCTTTGACAATGTTCACTTTTTAAAACATCATGGAGAGTTAAGAAAAACATACACGGTGGCACTGCAAACTAGTGCAGCCTCTTTGGAGGGAAATATGGAGAGTCCTCAAAGAACTCAAATTAGACCTTCCATTTGATCCCACAATCTTATTACTAGGCATCTAACCAGAAGAAAAAATATCATTTTATCATAAGGACATTTGCACTAGATTGTTTATTGCAACTCAATTTACAATAGCCAGGACATGGAAACAAGCTAAATCCCCATCAACTCAGGAATGGGATTAACAAATTGTGGTACATGCACACCATGGAATACTATTCAGCCATAAAAAAGATGGTGTCTTCCCATCTATTGTAATATCCTGGATGGAGTTAGAACACATTCTTCTTAGTAAAGTATCACAAGAATGTGAAAGCAATTATCCAATGTACTCAGTGCTAATATGAAGCCAGTAGACAATCTAATGCATGCCCACATAGGAGAAAATCTCATTTCAGTTCCAGCTGGGGGAAGGGTAACGAGGGAAGGGAGGGGTTGGTGTGCGCCAAGTGAATGGGCGCAGGGTGGGGGTGTTTGGCACACCTTTTGTGTGTGGGTCATAACCACAAGAGGGACTCTACCTAACAAAATCAAATATTTTGACCTGGTTGGTTGTACGCTTACATTAACCAGAAATAAATTTACTTTAAAAAAAAAAAAAATAGAAAAAAAAAAAATAGAAAGAAAGAGCATACAATGAAGATACTTTAGTGGTATGCATGATAGAAGATAGAGTATTTGAAACAAATGCACACCAATCAGTTATCAAAGCTTTTCTTTTCGTGTATATCAGGGAGTTTGGGAAAATTAAAGGATACATAGGATCACACATTTATTTATTTATTTTTTGTAGTTGTCATTGTTGTTTAGCAGGTGCCAGGCCCAGGCCAGGTTCAAACCCACCAGCCCCAGTGTATGTGGCCAGCGCCCTAACCACTGAGCTATGGTGCCAAGCCACATACATCTAAAATGTTATTTTAGTTTCTCTTGAAAACTAAGAAAACCTAAGAAATAGTGGGTCACTGAGATACGGGACTTCACACCAGCCACACCTAAGCACTCAGCCGTTCTGTTTGGAGTTAGCTTCTCTCTTTCTCCTGTACAAAGGCATATTTACTCCTCCTACCTTCTGCTCTGTTCTTTGCTCTTTATGGAGACAGTCAAGAGAAATACATAAAAACCTGGCTGTTTAAAAATCCCAAGATTCTAGTACGCAGTAGAATATAGCTTTCACTAAACTGAACATAAACGTCAGCATAGGGAGACAGATCACATATGCACAGCTGGGAGGAACAACTTGCATTATATGCACATATCTGCCTATAATTTGCTCTGTGCAGCTCTGTTTATGAAAAAGAATAACTGAGATTAACTTATTATGGTGGAAAAATCAAACTATTATTCTTACCTAAAAAAAATAATAATAATTGGGTGGCACCTCTGGCTCAGTGAGTAGGGTGCCAGCCCTATATACCAAGGGTGGTGGGTTCAAACCTGGCCCCAGGCCAAACTGCAACAAAAAATAGCCAGTCTCTGTGGCGGGCACCTGTAGTCCCAGCTACTTGGGAGGCTGAGGTAAGAGAATCATGTAACCCCAGGAGCTGGAGGTTGCTGTGAGCTGTGACGCCACAGCACTCTACCGAGGGTGACTCTGTCTCCAAACAAACAAACAAAAAATTAATTTCATTTATAGAAACAGAGTACAGAATTTATAATTTTTTTTAACAATGACAAAAAGAATTGTATTAATTCTGTTTCTTTCAAACCCAGGACAATCTGTTTTATTTTTCCCTGTGTCTAATACATGCACAAGCTAAAGCCTGTCATATTCTAAAAACACATTTCAGTTTCCAAATAGTATAATGTTATCCAAATGAATGGGATGGACGTCAAATTGCTTTGTTATAAAATCCAGAATTATAGGCCCATATGTCATCACAATAATTTGAAAATATTTTCTGATACTTACTCCATCTAGTTGGCGTTGAATCAAGTAAGAGTCTACATTGTAAATAGGAAAAAAACACAAACTGAAAAACAAACATTGGAATGTATATAACATCAGTTTACATCATTTGATATAGGGACAGAGGTGACGTTTGACGTGTCATGTGTATTTAATCTATTACCAAGTCCTGACTCTTTTTCTCTTCCATATTTTCAAATCTCTCCCTTTTCTCCATCCTTCTACTGAATCCAAACCAACCACCTTTCTAGTAGATGGATATAAACAATACATAAATCATACACAGGCCTCTAACAGGTCTCGTCTCGCCCCTTCCAATCCTTTCTCCATCTTACAACTAACATGATTTTTTTTATTTATTTATTTTTATTGTTAAATCATAGCTGTGTACATTAGTGCAATCAAGGGGTACAATGTGCGGGTTTCATATACAATCTGAAATAATTTTAATTAAAAAATATAATCATATTGTTCCCCTACTAAAAATCTTTCACGGTTTCCCACTGCTCAGGATAAAGACCCAAATTTCTGCCATGGCCCCGATGGCCCTGCGTGGCCCCCTGTATACCATCTGCCTCTTCCTGTTTCTCCGTGTACCCTAGGCCTCTGCCACAACCTTTCCATCTCGGGGCGTTCCCCTCTGCTGCTCCCAGTTCCTTACATACTCCTACCCCTGGATAATTCCCAGTCATCTTTCACCATTCAAGACAAAGGTCTTTTCTTCTCTAAAGCATTTCTTGATCCCCAAACTTGGTCTCTTTTGTACATAAGCTCAGAGTATTTGTGTGATAAATACATGCATTATTTTCTTGTTTGTTTAAAAAAAGGACGTTTTGGTACAAATGTTCACAAAGTGACAATTTTAAAATGTCAGTTTTGCAGCACTCGTTATGGAATGGAATCCAGAACAGTGTTTCATTTAGGTCCCCAAGTCTGGCAATGAAAAATCACTTACAGAAAGGATATGAAGAACATGGCTGAGGAAAAATTCAAACACACAAATAGTGTTTATTGACGGGTCACTGAAAAATATTCATGTCTGTGTTTTTGCACTGGTGTTCCCTTTGTCCGCAACACTGTTCCATGTGCCACCTGCTCTTCTGCCTGGAGAACTCCAGGGACTCTTCACCTGCCTCACCTGCCTTTTCCTCTGCAAAGGCATCGTGACCATCACTATTCCTCTCTGCTAATCACCATCTCCTCTGTGCTGTGTCTACACCTGGCATGTCCTTTGTAGAGGTGATACCTGAGTCTTATTTAGTGCTGGGAAGATATCTTTTAGTTGCTTTGAATCTACTGAAGGTGAGTGGAGACAGCCTCTGCAGGTGTTGAGGAGGAGGAGGAAGGAACTTAGCTCTGCTTTAAGTTGCAAGAAGAGTTAGGATCCAACAACATGGGATTTCCAATTTTATCACTTATAGCTGCTCTTGAAATCAATTCATTTCCTCCCCCAGGCCCAGTGCTTCTCCAATTATAGAGAGTGGTCATTTCTAGACAGAGTCTGATAAATACAGTTTTGCACTGTGGACAATTTCTTAGGGATTTACCCATTTCTTCTATCAGGGGAAGTCTCTTTTTCTTGTTGCAGACATTGTTGGCTCTGATTGTTTGAGTGGGTACCAGATGACACCATTTGGTTCCTTTCAGACTTGGATCCTTGCTGCAATTTGAGATTCACATTCAACCCATCTGCACAGTCTGGTTACATGAATCAAGGGTGACCTTGGGCAGTGCAGAAATCTGTTTAACAGAGCCCACATACAGGGTAATATGCGGAACCCGATGGAACAGATGGTAATATTGGCAATAAGAACCTTGTTTGTTAACAGTGATTACAACCATTCCCACCAGCATGACTTTTCATATGTCTCTGTGAGTTTTGTCACACCAAGGAAGGCATATTGGCGGCAGACACACTGCAAGTGGTCAGGGAAGGTGCACAGGCAGCAGCACACTCAGGGTTGGCACTTTGAAGCCTTGCAGGCCAACGCTAAATCTGTATAGGTGGAACGGTGGCCGCTATGATAAACATGTCCTGGTCATCACAGCCAGATTTGGAATGCTGACTCTTCTTCCAACTAGTTTTTCAACAAAGGTAATGATCCAAGAAGTAGAGTGTGTTCTCTAAATTGGCAAATTTCTGAGTCCAAAACAATGATCACCCCGCTGCAGCCCCACAGCTGCAGAATGCTGGGAGATGTGCCCCCAAACTCTGGCTGAGCTCCAGCACTGACAAAATTAACCAAGAGAATTTTTTTTTTTCCTTTTAAAGAAGTATTATTTAAAGAAGCTTTTCAAGCAAGTATCCAATGTACTTAATGCTAATATGAAGCCAGTAAATAATCTAATACACACCCACCCAAGAGAAAAACTCAATTGGATTTAAGTCGGGGGGAGGGTGCAGAGAGGGGGGGAGGGGAGGAGAGAGGCAGTGGTTGTGCTCCCACTTAATGGGCACAATGTAAGAGTATATGGCACACCTCTGGGTGCAGGACACAACTACAACAGGGACTCTACCTAACAGATAGTAACCCGTAACCTAATTGTTTATACCCACACATTCATCTGAAATTAAAAAAAGAAAGAAGCTTTTCACTAAGAAAGAGAGTCACAATTAATTGCAGGCAAATGCTTAAAATGAAGGTTTTAAATAACATATGATTATTAAAGTAAAACCTAGAGACCCCCCCAAAAAAAATTGTTTCACATCCTGTAGCAAAATTTTTTAAAAATGGGGGGCGGGGGAAAAGCTAAGAAATACGTGAAACCAAATTGGTACTATTGTATTGATATGCCTTAGCCGGTAGCATTTGGAGCCTCAGAACGTGTTTTTATGCAAAAACTGCTGTAACATTACAGTTTCTTGAAGAGAACTGTATCTGTATAACCACAAAGTGCATGCAACCCCACACTGTCACAAACACACATGCTTTGGTTACTGATTTTGAGACAGTCAATCCGCGTCTGGGGAAATCAAATGTAATTTTCTTACAAATGACACAGAGTCTCTATCGGCCTATCTGTTCAATAACAAGGCTCCACTGCCACACATGCCACCTTCTGTTTCAAAAGTCAGGATTCCCTGCCATAATGAAGGACCTGCCATCAGCAAAGAACAACTCTCTTCATTTGGCATGGCTGACGTGTCTCCTATTAAAATTGGAATCATGGTCAAGGAGTTAGGATATTCATAATAAATGACTTTTGCAGTTACCAAATGTTTGTTTAGCCTGGAAATCAGGCTATTTATATATCTGTCGATTACAAGGGACACAGTCCCAAAGTAATTAGAGATATCACACTGTTGATTTTCTTAACTAAATAATAAGGATGCTGAATGTGCTAGTGTGACAGCAAATAAAAAACGTCGGTACTTGCCAGGACTGGCTTATTCTCATCAGCTCAGATGTCACTTCTTCAGAGAGGCCTTCGTTAACAAGCCATTTATTATTCCCTAGGCCCCTTTCATGGCCCTGGGGTCAGGCCCCTCGCCATGACATCGTGTTCTCTTTTAATTTATACTTTTTCATTTCTGCAATCACTAGAATTTCCTAAAATTGCTTATGTATTGCCTGTCTCTCTGACCAAAATGTAAGCTTGATGTGAGCAGCTTCAGAGAACCTTCGTTTCCTCCCCTACCATATTCCTACAGCATAGCACAGTTCTTAGCACATAAAGAACACCCAAATAATGGTAGATTAATTGCAAAGGAAACCTAAATTCAAGATGACAACATCTTTAGCTTTTGGGATAAAACAATAAAAGCCATAAGGAGGGATCCCATTTAGCCTCCAGTGCAGTGATTTTCAACCAATGTGCTGTGAAAATTTTTAAAAGATCACTAATTAAATTATTTTTGAGAGACGTTCAAAGCACAGTAAGTATATTCTTTTACTTTTTTTTTTTTTATCAACATAATTTAGTGTGCCATGGAAGTTTAAGTATAGGTTCAAATGTGCCGCAATTAAAAAAGGTTGGAAAACACTGCCCTAGTGGAAGTTGGGCTCCAGACTCCCTGTGATCCTGGATAGAGGGTAATCACTTAGATGCACAAAATATAGTAGATTATCTATATTCATTGTTGGCAGTTTATAGCCAAAAAAGAGAGCATTCAGAGACACTAAGACTTGCTCACAAGCAAGTTAATCAACAGACACAGGAGTAAAAACATGGTCTTCTGACTTTTAGTCCATTACTTTCTACATTCACCAATTTTTTAAGCTTATAAAGTACCAAGCTTTCAAAATCAAACAACAGAATCCACTTGCTTTGCTGTGTCATTCGTCAGGGAATGAGACACGAGGAGGGGGCAGAAAGCGAGAGGAGAGATGGGGAAAAGGAACCAGGGAGAAAAGAAGAGGGAGAGATGAAACCGGCCTCCAGGATGCCTACAGGAACGCAAGGAGGCTGCCCATATGGTCTGGAGGAATTCAAATCGTGAAGGCAAAGGGGAACGTTCCAGACGGGAAGATGTGGAGTTGTTCAGAGCCCTGGAGGCAGGAGACAAAGTGAGAGAAAAGTTCCCAGTGTGGAAAGAAAGAGCGTTAGCTCTGCGGACTGGCAGGGAAGGCAGACCAGAGCATCCACCCAACTCCGGCCTAGAGCAGACACCATGTGGTTCCCTCATCTGCAATAATACCCTGATACATTCCACCTGAGGACTTAGCACACTCTCTGGCCCACAGATGTCATTTATCCACAACATCATCCCCATCCTCTAAAGCAGGGGTCCTCCAACTTTTTACTGTCCCTCAGACCATTGGAGGGCCTGACTATAGTTTAAAAAAAAACTATGAACAAATTCCTATGCACACTGCACATATCTTATTTTGAAGTAGAAAACCAAAACGGGAACAAATACAATCACACGGCCTCATGTGGCCCACAGGCCGTAGTTTGAAGACCCCTGCAAAGTCCAGTGAGCCACAAAGGTAGAGATTTTCATATGGTGGGAACATTTGATCACATCCCAAATGTTTCATTTTCAGGCTTTTCAGTTAAAAAGCCAAATCTATGCCTGCAGGGCTAGAGCTGGGACATATTCCTCAGGATCCCACCCGAATCTTTGCCTGTAGGTATAATCAATGAGCGATAAGGACCATTTCTAGAGAGAATAAAAAGTCATGAAAAATGCTCAATGTAAAAAATCAAGGGTTAATAAAAATAACTTACATAGGTTTAAGTGTGTTCCAAAATGAAAGAGAAAAAAATTACACAATTTAAAAATTATCCAAATTGTTTGATAATTTCATCTGAAAATCAATAATGTTAACTATTAAACCTGAAAATTATTAGCAACTTTAAATGAGGTCATACAAGTGTTAATCTCTGCTTTGTAGGCAATAAAAGTGGCATGGATAATTTTCTAGTTGTACCTTCTAGGGGACTCATCTAGCCTCACAAAACTGGTAGCTAATCAAATTCAAACAGTTTGTCAAGATTGAGTAAACATCAACCAACACAAAATGGGGATGAGGAATCAACTTGTTTTGTTGCAAAATTCAGCTTTCCTTTCTATATATTGTTCAAATCCAGTACGATTTTTCCAGTTCCGCGTAACCAACATTTGAACAACATTCCATCATTCGGAGAGGTATGTAGGATAAGGGGGTAGAAACCACTTAGCAAACTTGGATGGAAATAATGCAGGAATAATTTTCAACTTTACACTGAAGACTCTTCCCATGTCGTTTAGCTATTAATTTCAGAGGCTTTAAAAAAGTATTATACTTTAAATAATTAGTTTTTTAAGGCATCATCCTTACAAAATAATACAAAATTGAACCTCTTAAGTTGTGAAACTAGCTCAAGTTATCTTGCAAGATACTCACACTGCAAACATTCTATTTTGAAGTTTCTAGAACTATACAATAAAGTGACATAAATAAGAATTTGAAAACAAAATAAATATACAAAGTCAAGAACACAAAAATCAACTCTACAGAAGGTACAATAGCAATGAGATCGATTACTTTATCTTTCTCAGTGTACTCATTTATCCTAGAAGGTTATTACACTGCACTGATTTCCAGCTACCAGTACAATGAATGTCTCAAAACATTTTTAAATGACTGCACCTTAAAAGGGGTCAAAACAAACCCAAGCATCTATTAAATACATATTTAGCAGTAGAACATTCTCTCTCTCAAAAGAGAAAGAGCACATATACATGCTTTCCAGATCACAATGTTTTAAAAATGGCTTAAAATATTATTTTAGGGACACGAGAAAGCGTTTCAAATTCAATTAGCCTGTGTTTCTTTAAAATACTCAGCAATCATTCCTTTACCTTTGCCCCTCCCCCAACTACCCCTAAACTGCCACTAGGGGTCAGTATGAAGACGTGGTTCTTCTCGCTGTGGGCAGGGAAAATGGAACGCGCTGAAAACATTTTCCTTGTGAAAAACCGGACGAGACAAAGCCAACCGTGTAACTTTCGCATTAAGTGTGTCCTATACATCAAGTCTATAACATGAGACTACTATGGCCAACGATTCCTTAATGAAAAGTGTTCTGAGCAACAAGATTACATATTCTAAGCAAATTTCTGAATGAGTCTGATCTGGGAGCAGGATGCTAAAAGTCTGTTTTTCAAAGAATGACAGTACACATGTCTGGCCATGTCTTCTGCAAAGGGATGAAGAGGCAGAAGTGAAGCTTGTGGCATTTTGCTAACTTTCAAAGAGAGCTCTTCGGCCCCACCCACCCCCATGACCGCCATCATTTACTGCACTCCTCCAAGCCACAATAAAATACAGGTAACTCAAAGGAATAAGCATTAGCCTAAAATCTACAGAATAAAAAAGAGAAAAGGAATGGTAAAAATAAGTATACAAATATATTGCCTTCCACCAACTTTATTTAATGGATGGGAATTAAAAACAAGGCTTGAAAAGTGTTTTCTATATATGATAATTATTAGAGATTGCCTTAACCATTTCCCTTAGAGTGAGATTTGACACTCTTAAGAAATCACTTAAGATCATACCTCTCTCTGGTAATGCTGAAATGGCTGGTAAGGACTTTGGCGTCTGACTAAATGCAGTACTGGTTTTTTCTTGAAGCTTTAGATAAAGTACTGACTTTGCTTGAAATACTGTATGAAATTCTGACTGTGGTGGACTTTTTAGATTTTTCTTTACAGATTACATGGCTTTCTTAGGCATGATACTTCATAAATAATCCCAGGAGGTATTAAATTTATTTAGCCAAGGCTTTATTTCTATGCTTAGTGAAAAGAATTTTTAATACTGTTAATACAAAACGATAGGTCATTCATATATAATGAGGACCTTTGGAAGTTTCCACAGCACTCAAATGCACATTCGTATAATTTTGGAGCATTCTGTCTCTTTCTGGGAGTCCCTTTGGGGGTGTGCTCTCACTCGTTTCATCATTTCCCTTGTTTGGCCCTGACCAGAGGTCACACAATAGCAAGACAGTCTCTACAGAAGAGCTCTCTGTGGTACTGTGGAGGCTGACAGTGGCCCAGCAATTTTTTTTTTTTTTAAGTAACCACTGTATGTGCTACCATTTAGAATTTTCTTGGGTCTCTGCTGTTGTGAGAAGTCAAGAAGAGCTATAAGAAATAAAAAAGAAATGGAGAGAAAGGATCTCTAAGAATTACAAAGTACCAAGTATGGAGAATCAGGGTATAAGCTATGTGTAAACAATGGAGACGTGGTTGTGCATTTGTACCTTAGCAAAATCACAGTTTTCACTTATCTCTAGATAATATTAATAAAATAATCATAGTTACTACTTTCTATATTTTTATTATATTCATTGAATTTTGTTTCCTGCAAGAATTGCATGTTTTGAAAAACATCTAGCCAATATTTATACTAATTTTTTGGTATTTTCATAGTTTATCAATGGCAAAATTTAGTTACCATTTTCATAGGAAAATGAGAAAGACTGAACCCTTTTTATTCTTGGGATAAATTACACTCTAGTTCTGATCAGATCCAACAGATGGCAGTGATGTTATAAATTAATAGATTAAAATATTCTTATAATAGGTAGGATCTGCTCCTAAGAAGATTGTCAACCAAGAATAACTCTCTGTACTTGCATAAATAATGTAGGATTTTGATATGACTAATTGGATAGAAGCATACAGGATAAATATAACACAAAATCTAGCTAAAAATAATAGTTCCTATTTCAAAAATTATCAGCTTTCTCATTTCCAAAAAGTATTACAAATTGAGAACTGCCAAAGAGATTCGTAGTATACCAAGAAAGGGTATCTGTGTCCAAATGGATTACATTTTTATATCAAACTCATTACTTCCATTGTTATTTAATCCTTTATACAGGTATAGTTTTAGCTTCTTCTTTTTTTTGCAGTTTTTGGCCAGGACCGGGCTTGAACCCGCCATCCCCGGCGTATGGGGCCAGCGCCCTACTCCTTTGAGCCACAGGCACTGCCTTGCTTCCTCACTTTTTATTATTCACTTGAAAATAATTTTACTTTTTCTCCTTCTTTCACTTCTAATAACTGAATCTGGCTATCCTCTTTTACTATGCCTTCAAATATAGTTTTTTTTTTTATTCTTATTTATTGCCTTTTCATATTTTTACTCATTTTAGCCTTTACACGTATTCTGCAGATAATGACGAGTGAAAAGTACCAGTTGAAGGCTTTTCTAGGTAAGCACCCAGTCTTGCTTCTGTGATCCAAGTTATAGCATAAAAATAAACAAAACAACACTGACGATTGCTTTCGGTTTTAAGTTATGCTCTTTGGTTGATGTCACAAAGATGGTGGTTTTCTCACTGCCTTTTTGCTTTGCTTGTCTATTTGATGCTCGCCTATTTTCTTTCTTTTTCTTTTTTTTTTTTTTGAGATAGAGTTTCACTATGTCACCTTCAGTAGAGTGCTGTAGCATCACAGCTCACAGCAACCTCAAACTCTTGGGCTTAAGACAGTCTCTTGCCTCAGGCCTCCCAAGTAACTAGGACTAGAGATGCCCACCACATTGCCCGGCTATTTTTTTTTTTTTTTTGGTAGTTGTCATTGTTGTTTAGCAGGCCTGGGCTGGGTTCGAACCTGCCAGCCCTGGTGTATGTGGCCAGCACCCTAACCACCGATGTACAGGCACCTAGCCATGTTCACCTATTTTCTCCTGAATGCCTACTATGGGGTGGGTGCTGTTCTAGATGCCTGGATGAATCAGCAAATTAAATAGAAAAGGTTGCTACCTAATGGCTGCTGTTATGGGTGATGGAACAGAAAATAAATAATAAATAATAAAAGTAACAGGTGAGTTCTACAGTTATGTTAGAAAATAGTAAACTATGTGAAAAGGGCAGCCGGGAAGGAAGGTTGAGAATATGTGCGTGTAGGGTAAATCGATTTTAAACAGTGTAGTGATGGTCCCTTTGAAAAGGTGACATAGGAACAAGGAACAAAGACTGCGGGAGTGAGCAACAGGCTGAAAAAAAGCATCCCAGGCCAGACAGTGCCCACTACAAAAGCCCTAAGGCAAAATACCTCTGGAAGTTGAAGATACTTCTGGAATATATTTTATGGTCAATTTTACTCTTTATCATTTTATTCCACAAAATTAGCTTACTTGTAAGTAAAATGATTCATGTTTGTTAATAATTTTGAAACTATAATCTCCCTTGTCGTAACTCAAATACCTGGAAACATCACTTATCCAGACATACATGAGAATTACCAGGGAGAAAAAAGAAAAGAAGAAATGGCCTCTGAGAAGCCAAAATGTGTCCTTAGAGAAAAGGCCTCAGGCTCTCTTTTAGGGCTTGTAAGTCAAATTTGATTCAGCTGGGTTACCTGGTATCCAATATTTTAGGAAAAGATATGAAAGGAAATTTGGCAAGAAGGAAGTTAGAGGTTCTGCCAATCACACCCACTGACAGTGGGAATTAATACCTGACAGTTCATAGGAGTCTAATGAGGGGTCAACAAAATGCACCCAAGCCCAGTGGAAGTGCTCCCCAGAAGCTACACTCAGGTAGCCCTGAAACACCACTGAGGGGCAGGTGACAGCCACTAACTCAAAATGACAACCACAACCCTCTCCACCAAACTTTAGTAACAGTGTGATCAGTTCAGAAGGTTGAGAGAGAAGGATTTTAAATTTTAATCAAACTCAGCACAATTTTCTTTAAAGTTTTGTTGGATTACCAAATAGGCAAGATCTCTTGGTACCAGTTAAGGTGATGTTCAAATTATCTTAAAGTTGAAAATCTTCCGCAAAGGGGTATAGATGGCCTGGTTATTTATTTAGTATTGCTACTATCATTTCTCCTCATCAGGCTATTTAATTCCATTTGAGTGTGTTTTCTTGATGCAAGAAAGCAAGATGTGTGACATTCTGAAATCAGATTATAAATTAATTTACGAGTAGATTATAAAACTCTATTTTTAGGTTATAAAAATGTCTTAATACCAAAAGCGTTTGTCGGTTTTACAAAAGGGTCAACACAAAGTATGTTTCACCTTCCCCTGGTTGATTATTTCCTTTAATTCAGAAAATTTTGAAAATTTACCCACAACTTTCCAGGCAAAAATCCACTACATAAAGGAAACTGCCAACATCGTATGTTACCATAACACCAGTGATTACTTACTGCCCAAAATGAGCCTCCAACCTCAGAAGATGCCCTGAGTTTAAGAATTAGAAATTTATTTTTGGCACATTAAGACATGAATGTAGGAGAAAGGGTTACATTTTAATATACACAAAATTAGTATTCACAGTGCTTAGATTTTTTTTTTTTTTTTTTGGCTAGGCTAGCAATTATCAGATACCCAAACAGCTACCAAACCCACCTGGAGAACTTCAGCTCTGGATCTTAGCTTCTTTTCCTTACTACTTAGGTGTGACAGAAGAGCAACTGATTCCAACCACCCCAGCAGCAGGAGAGATGATCAAATGCAGCGCTAAAGTGTGATGCTGGAGACACTCACCAGTGCTAAGGTTAAGCTACAATTTTTAAAAGATGATCTGAGTAGAAAACATTCTTTATTAAGGGCAACCAATTATCTCTATTGTCACATTTCTTGTGTTTGATGTTAGTAATTATTACTCTAAGAGGCTTGCTAGAAGGACTAACAGCATAATTTACATGTGTTTATGCCTTTTGATTGACTGTAGAATCTGTTTCAACTCCAGTCTTCAGCATTTGGCACAAATATATCAAATCTAATTCCATATCCTCATCAAAAACATTTATTCTCAATATTTTTTAACTCAGTCCAAAGTAACAATTATATAGACCTCAAAGAATGCCCAGAAAACCACTCTCACAAATGTATCATTTCTCTTATCAAATACAAATACAAAATAATAGAATGGATGGTATCTAATAGGTTAAAGAAATAACTAAAATTAAATTTTTACAAGAGGCTCAGCACCCATAGTTCAGTGGTTAGGGCACCAGGCACATACACCAGGGCTGGTGGTTTCGAACCCAGCCTAGGCCTACTAAACAACAATGACAACTGCAACAAAAATAGACAGGCATGGTGGCGGTGGCCTGTAGTCCCAGCTACTTAGGAGGCTGAGGCAAGAGAATTGCTTGCCCAAGAGTTGGAGGTTGCCGTGAGCTGTGACACCACAGCACTCTACCGAGGGTGACAGAGTGAGACTGTCTCAAAAAAAAAAAAAAAAAAAAAAATTTTTTTTTACAAAAATTAAATTACAAAAATAAAGTTCATTGTAGGAGGGAAGAAATCAGGCATCATTCAGTCTTAACTGGTCTTTCTATGTAGTATGTCGACAAAATGAAACTATAGAGTCAAAAGACAAAAATGTGTAAAACATATTAAAAGAGGAAATCTGAAGGCAGCCCCTTCTAGAACTACTTACCGTCCTAATTTTCTATGATTTTATATAAAATTGTGAAACAATGCATAGTATAAGCCACTCAAATTCATATGAAATCAAGGAGGCCTAACTAAGTATTTCAGATAATGTATAAATGTAATTGAACTGGAGATAGAAGTCACTTAGTGTTATGGCTATGATTTTTTGCACCATTTGACTGTACCGAAAAAAATCACTGAATATGCTCTTTTCAAATTGCTACTGACTATAACTCAATATTTCAGATCTTTGTGTGCCTCATAGAGATAATGATGACCTTAATTTAGAAAATTACTATGTCAGAGATCGTAGCTATTAAAGGAGCAAAGTTTTATTCTGATGTTTACACATTTATTAGGTTTTTATCAGTTATTGTTAGATTTTTAGTCATTAAGGCCTTATAAAATCTGTGGGAATAGGAAAGAGGAAAGAAATATTAAGAAATAAATTAAATATATGATGGGGGCAAAAGAGGATTTATTTCCAGTTAGAAAACGGTAATTTTAGCCATGATGTCACAAAATAATAATATAATAGATGAGAGTTAACTAATATACCAAATGAGATGCAGGGAGGGAAAACAGTTATTTTATTTTTGAATGTTGACTTAAAGAAATTCTCAGTATTTTATAAGACAGTCTTACCTTCTGCAGAGGAAAGAACACAAACTTGGGGGTCTAACAGACCTGGGTTGAATTTCCAGCTCAGCTATTTTAATAAATAGACATGCCCAGGAAAATTAGGTAACCTTGCAGAGTCTCGTTTCCTAAATTGCTGACAGATTATTCTGATAATTAATTTTTCAATAAAGATTAATCATATACTAGAGTTCTTGAGATACAGAAGGCATTCCTATCCTTATTCCTATTCCTTCTCTTCATAGTATTTGCCCGTAAGATGTTGCTTTTTTTTTTTTTTTTTTGAGACAGAGTCTCACTATGTCGCCCTTGGTAGAGTGCTGTGGCGTAACCATTCACAGCAACCTCAAACTCTTGGGCTGAAGAAATTCTCTTGCCTCGGCCTCCTAAGTAGCTGCGATTACAGGTGCCCACCGCAGCACCTGGCTAATTTTTTCTGTTGGAGTTGTCATTGTTGTTTGGCCAGCCCAGGTGCATGTGGCTTGCGCCCTAGCCACTGAGCTACAGGCACCAAGCCAAGATGTTGCTTTTAATTGACTTTAAAAAAGTTTCTGTGTGTGTGTTTTAACACACACATACACACACACACACAAAGGGCTTTTAAAGGGCTGTAAACATTATATATGTGTATTTTATAATTATATATGTGTGTATATAATGTTTATAGCCCTTTAAAATGGATCTTTTATAATTTTTCTAGATTTGTCAAATGTTTACATAATGCTATCTTTAATATTTCCAACTTTATCCAGTCTTATTTGTATTCAAAGCTTCTAGAAGAGTTAGCCTGTTGCCTGAATCAAATGGCTGGTATGTTTTCCAAACAAACTCAGAAATAGCCAAGATTTTATAATATCTTTGGAAAAGAGGCTAATCTGATGACTCTATTTTCATAATCCAAGAAAGATCATCTGAATAAATATGAGAACTATCTTGAAAGCCAAAATATTAAAAATAGAACATTTTGGCCTGTGAATTATCCCACCAGTCAGTGTTGGGAAAGGGTTTTTGAACTTACTTCACATTAGCAGGATTGCTGGTGGTCAAGTTTGCCAGGGCGAGGGCGGCAGCTTCCCTCACTTCTTCATTGTCACTTTTTAGCAACTGAATTAACTGTGGAATCCCTACCAAAAGAGAAAGGTGACTTTTATGAGGCCCATGTATACTAACCTAAAACTGTTCACAGAATTTCCAGTTTGCTTACCCTGATTATTGAAAAAATCTTTGCTGCCTGAATTCTCAGACATGGCTGAAATTGCTTGGGAAGCAGCAATCTTAGTTCCATCATTTTCAGAACCCAAGAGGGTTACAAGGCACTTTTCGACCTCTTGTTCATGAAAAAGTTTTCTGTTTTCAGCTTTCATCAATAAGAAGAAAAATAATTCAGAATTTTGATGCAAAAACTGTGTATTACTACTTAACCCATCAAAAGCAGAACATGAACTCAAATCATTTGCTACCTTTAATACTGGAGTCTAAAGCAGACAAACTATATGCCTATTTAACCTTTACAACACAGCCATCATGCAAGATGAATCATGGGTGTTGCATTTTTTCTCTGTTTCTTATATATAATATTGGCATTATGGCAAAGAAAATTCTGTAATAATTAAGATACTAATTTCAGATTTAGCAAGCACTGATTTAACACCAATCTTGTTCTTGGCCTGGCGTAAAGTATTCTCACTTAAGGACCAAAACTGATTTATTCGATTGTTATTTGAAACAAAAAACCCAATATTTGAAGAAAGCCTAAGATGAGCAAATTGGTGAGCTGGATACTTAAGACTTCAGGAAAAGAACTTTACTCAGAAGTAAAGTAAGAGAAGTCTTACTTTACTTCAAGAGAAAGTAAAACTGAATAGTAAGAACCCAAAGTTTTAGGGGCTTTCATCTCTAATTATACTATATGCTTAAGTAGCAAAAATAAAAATAATTATTTAATTGATAAATTATCATAAATATAATGCAAAAATACATTAGAATGGTCTCCTTATTTGAAAACAAAGTACATACCATGATATTCACCTTATTTAAAATATTATATTTGAAACTAACGTATTTCTTTCTTTCTTTTTTTTTTTTTTTAGACGGAGTCTTAAGCTATCTCCCTGGGTAGAGTGCTATGGTGTCATAGCTCACAGCAACCTCTAACTCTTGGGCTCAAGCCATCCTCTTGCCTCAGTTTTTCTATTTTTAATAGAAACAGGGCTTTGCTCTTGCTCAGGCTGGTCTTGAACTTCAAGTTCAAGCAATCTATCCTCCTTGGCCTCCCAAAGTGTTAGGATTACAGGTGTGAGCCACCATGTCCGGCCAAAGTATTTCTAATGTTCTTTTGTTCCCTAAACATTTTTTCTCTTAATTTAGTTTGATATTTTATACATAACAAATTCATTACTCTCTGGGAGGCCAAGGAGGGTGGACTGACTGAGCAGGTTCAAGAGCAAGAGCAAGACCCTGTCTCTAAAACTAGCCGGGTGTTGAGGCAGGTGCCTTTAGTTCCAGCTACAAGGGAGGCTGAGGCAAGAGAATCACTTGAACCCAAGAATTTGAGGTTGCTGTGAGCTAGGATGCCAGGGCACTCTACCAAGGGTGACAAAGAAAAACTGTCTCAAAAACAAAACAAAACAAAATAAATTCATTACTATACCAGATACTGCATTAAACTAAATTAGAATATGAAAACCTATTTTTGGTTTTGTGTTCCATTATTTGAAATAATTTTTTATTTAATATTTTGTGGTCTAGTTAATTCTAAAGAAGTTATTATTTATTAAAATTTATACTAGAAATCCAAACTCGGTTTTAATGCCATAAAGAGGTACCAGAGACTAGTATGAAAAGGAGTTTATAAATAACTCCTTGCTAAATTATAGTTACTTCAAAAACTTTGCTATAGATTTGATTCTCCATTAATAACATTTATAAAGTTTATAAAATTAACCTTTATAAAGTCAATTTTCATAATTAAAATAGAAGAATGTGGACAGCACCTGTGGCTCAAGGAGTAGGCTGCTGGCCCCATATGCTGAGGGTGGCCGGTTCAAACCCAGCCCCAGACAAAAAAGAAAAAAAAAAAAAATAGAAAAATGTGTGATATGTACTCTTAGGACATTAATATTTGAGAGAAGAATATTCTATTAGAATAAGAATCTCTGCAAAAAATGTTGATAATTTAGATTACAATATCACATGCGGAATATCTTTATTTCTTATACATATCTTAATTAACTTTTTTCCAAGGCTATTTTCAGAAATTAATAGCAATTAACTTTCCACTTTAAAGTTGTTGTTTCTTTCTTCCATAACAATGATCCCCCCAAAATAGCCCCTTTTCACAGAAGCAGAATTACATTCAGATGGCACCATATTTGCAAAGACTTTTGGTCTTTGTTCATCGGATACACAGATATATACTAAGCAATCTGGTCAAAACTGGCACAGGCTGTTCCTAACACTTCTGCTCATTCTTAAACCAATCGGGAGCCATGTACTATAATCCTATCATTTTAATCCCTTGCTATTTTCATTTAACATTAGAATTCAGGCATGACTGTGTCTCATTTTTTAAAAAGCTGCATTTAGTACCTTAAATCTCAAGTATATGGCTCCTAAAACATTTTAAAATATATGTAATCTTTATTATTTTTCACTAAAGATATAATAACTGAAATTTTGCTTGAGTCTCTGGTGTAAAATGCTTAGATTTATCATTAAGGCTTCTCAGACGGCTCTAAACCAGAGTTCCTAAACAGTACTCTTAGCGTGGATTCCACCGGTAAAATCAGCCAAAACAATTAATCTATAAAGACTAACTTTGGAGTATGTAGTTGTTGCATTCAAAAAACAGTATATATGCAGTTATTGGAAAGATTTTTTTTTTTTTTAATAATGTAAATAAATACTTTAGGCAATTAGTTTCTCAACCCTGCTGGGAGTCCTCTCAAAATCCAGCTGGGTTCGCTAAACCTCCAATGTGCTGACTCCAGCATGGCTATGGCTATGGCTACAAGATGAATTAACTTATAAACCAAGTACTTTCATTGAATTACTACACCAAGAAGTAAAGTATTTGTGTTTTAATTACACAGATCATAAAGATGGCAACATAGTTGTGGTATTGTGGTACTAATCGAGTGACAGTCTTTAACAATAATATTTGTTCACTATCCCTAAAATAAAAAGCATGAGGTTTCATTACTGAAAATAAATCTGTATGTAATGATGCTTTTCTTCACCCATTCTCAGAAGTTGCTGTTGTGCCACCTTTGCTCCTGCTGAGATGTTAACGCCAGTTCATAAACCTCATAGCAACATAGTAATTAACACCTTCCTCCTTACTGGTGCCAGGTCAAAGGCATATGGATTTGGACTTCCCACGGTAGGGATGCATGTTAAAGCTTTACACAACAAACAAAACTTAGAGAGTGTGTTTTATGCATCTGTATGTTTCAACTGTTTTTGACATATAGTGACAGTGCATGACCTCGTCTAAAAAGAATTCTTATGATGATAGAGAGTAACAAAAAGTTATAAATTAATATCGATAGATACATTGTTCTTAACATTGTAAGGCGCAATGTTTGTCAAAATCTACTTATGAGTGGGGTTTTCTAACTGGGAGAAATTTTTAAGACTTGTCTAAGATTATTTACATTCAATATAGAAATACTAGGAGATAACTTTGCTAATCCTTGTTAAGCTTTTAGAGTTCACCATTGTAATTAATATAAAATAAGACGCATAGGGTTAAGCTGACGGCATCTGGCAGGTAGGGGTCATATGGTGGATTATACAAAAGAGTAGACAAGAAACACAAAAAGAAGGCAGAGTCTAGAATCCAGGTTTGGAGAGGGAAAAAGAGATGGCTATGGTGGATCTGGCCAGGTAAACATAGTAAAGAGGTAAATAAATCAACAAAAAGAAGAGAATAATCGGGCAATTGAGGAAGCTGTCCTCTAGCACTGGCCCCAGGGATGTTGCTTCTGGCCTACTATCATGTTCTGATCAGAAGTGGGCAGTTCCACCCACAATGTATGGCTAAGGCCTTTTAGATCCTTAGGAGAATTCTGCTTCTGGAAGGAAGAAATTTTCTCAAGAGTTCTGTGCTTCCAACCAGAAGAGGGTTCACTCTTAAGGATTTACTGGGATGGATATATGGACAGAGAGAAAACTTTAATCTTTAAGGAATCATCTATCTTTGCAGCGGTTCTCAACCATCCTCACGCTGCGACCCTTTAATACAGTTCTTCATGTTGTGGTGACCCCCAACCATAAAACTATTATTATTTTCATTGCTGCTTCATAACTATGTGTTTTCCGATGGTCTTGGGTGACCCCTGTGAAAGGGAAGGTTACTGCTTGAGGGAGTCAAATTATAAAATACAAGCCTTGGGCATATTAGATGAAATCTGCAAGACAGTGGTGAGTGAGCCCTCCTGTCACACACGTGGTCAGCTGGTTGAGTGATGTTAGGGTAGATGTTAATCTCTCCCATCTGGAAAATGGAGATTCTGCTAACCAACAAAAGTTAACTTTTACACTGTGCTTGCCTGGTCTTCTAAAGTAGCAGGGTCAGGTTGCCTTAGTTCAGGCACAGGTTGTTGCTTTAATCTTCCATAATAGAGTCAGATGAAAGTCTGGTGTGACAAAACTGACAGCACATTTAACTCACAGCAGGCTAGACTAGGTTAAAGCGGGATAAATTACATTTTCTAATTTCTTGAGGTCAGAAAGAGAAAACAGTGATCTTATTGACCCTTTGACAATCAACACGATTAGAAAATTTGATTTTCTAAATCTTGCCAAAGTAGTAGCACGGATACCAAAAGGTCAAAACAGGATTTCCAAAATCAGAATCCAGACTAAGGACCTAAACCAGAGCAAATGAGTACAAAATTATGGTCTAGCCTACATTACATGCTCCAGAACATGATGAAAACTGCCCGAGCAAGAACAAATTAATAATCAATGGCCCTGTGGCTGCATTAATACAAAACGGGAGACTCTCCAATAGCAAGTGAGTTCATCTGGACTTAATCCTCATTATTCTTGTTCAAGAGTTATTAACTTAGGGTGCAAGGATCCAGAAAACACAGAAGGGCTTCAAGCAGTCCATGAACTCCCTGAATTATACAGAGAATGTTGCGCATATGTTTATTTTGGGAAGGTTACACTTTGTTCAGATTGTCAAAGGAATTCAAGGCTCCTCAAAGATGAGTCTGGGAAATGCAGTTAGATGGGCTTGAAAGCTGCCAGAAATGCAGGCAGGAACTCAGGAGACAGGTCAGAATTAGAAACAATTCCATAGCAAATAAGGAGGCAGCTGAAACATTAGTCAGAAGTGAGATTGCTCCGGGAGATTTTTTTTTTTTTTTTTTTTGCTTCAACAACGATATTCTTATCGCTCTAGTCATTAGGAAATAGCAAGGTTTACAGGAATAGATGAAAATCAAAATATGTTTATGCACTTACATATGTAACATAATATGTTACAACAAAGTCATGTTCATTTTCAAATAACACTGTACCACACAGGTAGTATGAGTACCTTATAATGACAAAATATTTCTCATTTGTTCTGCCTGCCCCTTGAATCAATTGCTGTAATACGTTTCTCTTACACATTAACTATAATCATTGAATACATTGCTGGGGAGATTTAAAAGAGAACAAGACAGGGAACAGGACGGCAAGTTTAACAATGAAATGGTGAGCAGAGGAGAGGAAGCTAGCACAGCTGGAAAAGAATCAGGAGAGAGAGGTGTTTGGGCAGCCAAAGAATGAAGAGTTTTGAGGAGGAAGGGGCAATCAGCCATGAGGAACGCCACACAGAGATCAAGTGAAAGAGCCCCGAAGAGGAATCTGTAGGATTTAGGAGCTGGGAGGTCAATGTCAAATTCTATAAGGACTATTTTGGCAGAATGATGGAAACAGAAGTCATACAGGTTAAGCCATGGAAATGAGAGGAAGAGGTGGGGCTGTTTACAACCTACTTGTCTGTCAAAGAGGTTGGCTGAAAAGAAAAGGAGAAAAAGAGGACCCTGGGGCAGGGGCAAGGGCAAGAGAAGAGAAACAAACTTCCATAAATCACCCCTGGTCAACAATTACAGGCCTCTCAGAAGGCTCCAAACTTCTATTAACCTCCTCCTAGATGACCAGTAGGATGTGGAGAAGACAGAACTTTGGTGTTGCAACATTATACCAGAGAAAAGTCTCATCATCATCCAAAACTGGGCTACAGGATTCCATTGCCACCTCAGTAGGTGGGGAGAAGGGGTAGAAGGCACCTGTAAGCCTTGTCTTTCATCAACGCCAGGCCAAGACAGAGCACTCTGTACTCTGTTGTGAACACCGACAGCTGAAATTAGGAAAGACTGCAAAATAGGGGTGAAAGACAGAGAGCAGAGATGGTTTGAATATAACAAGTATTCCTGGGGGAAAGATTAAATGAAACTAAAACAATAGTCAAGAATATAATAGAAAAATACACTTTCCTGAGTTAGGACAAAAGTCTGAAGATCAAAAGGCTTCACTATGTTGAACTGGGGGGGGGGGGGGGAGGGACACAGATACATTTTGGCAAAATTTTTTAACTCACAAGATAAAAAAAAACTACCCCAATGTAAGGGGAGAAAACCACCATCTATACATAACAATTGAAATCAGGCTGGCCTCAGACCTGGACTCTACACAAGAATGATTCATAGATATTTAACAAAAAAATATTTTGATGCAAGAATTCCAAACCCAGTTAAATTGTCATATATGTTTGAATTCAATAAACTTATTCAGAAGATCTCAAAAACACATCATTCTTGAATATTTAAAAAAATTTTTTTTTCACTGAAAAGATATACTTTGGTTAATTTGAGAAATGAATCTAAAATAAAATTTTAAGAATAGATAAGCTTTATTATGAGAAATTAATGATGTACACTGAAACAGATTCAATGTGTATGTAATTCTAAATAGCAAATGTGGATAAAATTGAATGCAATGGCAAAGTGATTCCTATAAAAGAGAGGTTTATAGATTTGAGAGAGGAGGATCTATAACCTCCTGTTAAAGTTACAAACATCAGCAAGAGTTGTAGAAGCAAAATTACTAAGTATCTTAAATAACTATAGCAACTTTATCTTTAAAATATTTTAAGAATTTTTTAAATCTATAAGAGGTAAAGAGAATAGCATAAGAAATAAAAGAGCAGAAAGCTTAAAACACGAAGTCAGAAAAAGGCCAAATACGGTAGTTTAAAAATAAATCTAACAGTATTTCTTTGCCTCACACTTTGGACCTAGTTAGTGCTAGTGAAGGTTTCTCAGCATTGCTAGTCTGTGGGTACCTCATCATCCCCTGTGTGTCATCCTCACCCCAACTGTACTTCTGAAAGTAGTTCCTTCTATGTCTCTATTTATGCCATCTGGAATTTGCACAACTTTTTTTCTGCCAAGACCATGCCGGATAATATATAACAATCTTAAAATCAATTAGAATTTAAAGCTAAAGAGTGAGAGTGCTAAGTGAGATTTTTAAAAAACATAATAATGGATATTCAACAACATCGAATAAAGCAAAGTTTTTAAAAGTAAAATTACAAGAGAAAATTGACAAAAATAACATAAGGGGAGTGTCTGACATATCACTCATATATGGCATATCAAGTAGATAAAAAAAGTAAAGACAAAAAGAACTGTACAATATAATTTATAAAGTTGGGCTAAAGATAAATATCAAATTTTATATTCTACAGGAAATACTTCTTTTTTTGTCAATTCAACATATATTTATTCAGCTCCTTCACTGTTAAACCTTATCTTCTAGAACAGTGCCTTGCACATAGCACACACATAATGAATGATTGTTAAATTGTAAGCAGAGTGCACCTTTCTAAGATCTAATAGAACACTTATATACATTGGTCCTTTACTAGGCTTTGAAGAAAATGTAATACTAGACTCAAAGCAAAATTTGCATTTAAGAACTAGAAATCAAAAATGTTAGCATTTAAAATGAAAGATTTTGAGCTCTAGGTCCTAAGAAAAAGGATCTGAGGTTCACTATAGATTGTTCCCTTGAAGGGTTGGCCAAATATGTCAATGTGATTAAGAGAATGAATAAAATTCATAAGACTGAAATTGAAAATAATCATAAAATAACTTCTCTTTATATTATATAAAGTGATGGTGCATATTTTTTAAGTATTTTTCATAATACTTATGAAACACACTTCGAGGAGGGTATCATAAAAAAGAGAAAGTCCCAAAGAGGTAGGAGAATGATCACAGGATGGCCCTAGAACTCCGGGTGTAGGCAGAGACTAAACAAGATGCGGATTTTTCAGTCTGGAAAAGGGACAGCTGAAGGGGAACACTGTACAGTCACAAATGACACAAATGAAGTACAGGCAGATTTAGTCATTCGATTCTAAAATAAAGACTGAAGAGACACAACTTGAAATTGAAATGTGGTTATTTTAGAACTAGCATAAGGAAGTATAATCAGAAAACGTCAGTGCCAGAAAGGAATAAAGACTGTCTGCTTGACTTCCTCTGCGGTACATAGTGGATTTCAACAGACTGATGCTAGGAAAATTGGATGTCTACATGAAAAAGAATGAAGTTGGATGATTATTTTATGCCATATACAAAAATTAACTCAAAATAGATCAAGACCTAACATAAGAGCTAAAACTATAAAACTCTTAGAAGAAAACATAGGGGAAAATTTTATGACACTTGATCTGATAATGAGTTCTTAGATATGACAACCAAAGCATAGGCAACAAAAGAAAAAAATAGATACAGTAGACTATATCAAAATTAAAACCTTTTGTGCATCAAGGGACACAATCAACAGAGTGAAAAGACAACTCATGGAATGAAAGAAATATTTTCAAATCACATATTTTGATAAAGCGTTAATATCCAGAATATACAAAGAATCCTACAACTCAACATCATAAAAACAATTTGATTAAAAATGGGTAAAGGACTTCAATAAACATCTCCAAAAAAGATACACAAGTGGCCAATAAAAACATGAAAAAGATGCCCAACATCACTAATCATTAGGGAAATGCAAATCAATACAAGAGTGAAACACTACCTCACATCCATTAGGATGGCTACTATAAAAAAATAAAAACTAAAAATAGCATACTTGCACCTGTTGGGTACAGTGCCCACTATCCAGGTGAAGGGAACACTTATAATTTTGACTCAATCTGTATGAATACAAAGAATGTAAACAAAACATATATGCCCCTTACTAATCTGAAATTTAAAAAATAAAAAATAAAAAATAAATAAAAAAAATCCAGAAAACAACAAGTGTCAGGATATGAATAAATTACAACTCTGTGCTCTGTTGGTAGAAATGTAAATTGGTGCAGCTGCTATGGAAAACAATACGGCAGTTCCTTAAAATATTAAAAAGATGACTACCATATGGTTCAGCAATTCTAGGCACATGTCCAAAAGAATTAAAAGCGGAGACTCAAAGAGGTGTTTGTACATCTATGTTCATAGCAGCATTATTCACAATAGCCAAAAGGCCAAAGCAACCCAACTGTCTATCAGTGGCTGAATGGATAAACAAAATGTGGAATAGACACACAAATAGGATATTTTTCAGCCTTAAAAAGGTAGAAAATTCTAACACATGCTACAAGAGGATGAATCTTGAAGACGTCATGCTAACTGCTATACAGTCACTAAAGGACATGTACTGTAGATTTTATGTATACGAGCTATCTAGAGTAACCAAATTTATAGAAATAGAAAGTAGAATTGTGGTTGCCAAGAGCTGGGGGGAGGAGAGGAGTGGGAAGTTACTGTTAACAAGTATAAAGTTTTAGTTTTGCTATCCAAAAAGAGTTCTGTGGAAGGATGGAGGACAGTAGTACAAAAATGTGAATGTATTTAATGCCACTGTATACGTACAAATCATTAAGATGGCCATAAATTTGACATTATGTATATTTTACCGTGATTTTGTTTTTATGGAACTCATTTCCTTTTCTTCAACCACAATCTGCTTTTCTCTTCTTCTTGAATTTCCTATTTCTGTGAGTGGCTCCATTTTACTCCTAGTTGTCCAAACCGGAAACCTAGCTTCACCCTCGACATTATCCACTTTTACCCTTAACCCATGTAGGTTCAACAAATCCTCACAGACCACTCACAGTGTGGTCAGCACTGTGCTGGTTCTCCTTGAGCCCACCATGACCACACATCTCTGCTTCAGGTACCTTCATTTCTCACCCAGATTAGCACGGCAACCCCTTCCTGGTCTTCTGTGTCTGGTCCTACAAGCTTCGAACCTCTTCTCCACATTGTTGCAAAAGTGCTCTTTCTATAAAAAGTCAAAATCTGTAATGTTCCTCCCATCTCTAAGCCACTCAAATGGCTCTTTGTTCCCAATAAAGTCCAAAGTCCTTCACTTGGCCTTTAACCCCCTGCTGCATTTGGCCCCTCGCTACCTCGACAGCCTGAACTCTCGTGTTTCCACATCCCACACACCAGCCATTCTGAAAACTTTCAGTTCTAGAAGTGACCAGGTTCTGTCTCTCCCCTGATCTTTACACACTGTTCTTTCTTAGGGAACTTCTGGTCCTCCTCCATCCCACCTGGACCTCCTTTGCCCAGCCACTTTCTACTCTTTACTCCAAGTCCCAGCATCTAGGAAGACTTCTCTGACGCAAGTTTGCGTGGGGCAGTCTTCCTGGCGGAATCCTGTGTTTCTCTCATTCAATTCTTTAAACGCTGCAGTGTGCTGATCTGTTTACTTGCCTGTTCTGGGTTGGAGCGCAATAAGTCACTGATAAATGAATAAATCAACAGGTCTGGACAGGCTATAGTTCATTCATAGTCACATAACTGGGTCACAACAGTGCCAGGTGTAGAACTAGCGCAAGGACTCCACCACCAGGAGGAACTTTGGCTGGTGCACCTGCCATCACCATGGCAACAAGGGGAGACATCACAGGACCTCAACCCAAAAAGGGCTGAAACAGACTCAGAAGGACTGGCCATGCTGACACACACAAAGATTCTCCAAAGAGAAGCTGAGAAATGCCAAAACTGGGGGCTTGACGTTGCCCGTATCTTCCTGTTACACCTCTCCTTGGGTCTCCATTAGCTAAAGAAGGGCTGGAATAGAAAGAAAACACAACTGACCAGCTATAGGAATGTCTAAATTCCATTTGACAGAATACTGAATAAACCAACTTTTGCCAATATTAAAAAACTTAATTGCACAACCTGTCTTTAGATTGTACATTTATACTGTGACTCTGGAGGCCCCTCTCTGCCTACTACATGCGGGGTAGTAAAGTTCTGCTGAACGATTTAAAGCTTTGCCTTGGAGAAATCCAGTAGGGGCTGGAAAGGAAGTATATCCCATACTCATAGGCATACATACAGATGTGAGTACACACGCATAGAATATCAATCACTTAAAATAGTTAACACTGTCATCATTTGTAAGAGTAGTGATATGGAAGGGGAAAAATAAAATCACATCTTTTATTAAATAAAAGACTCCAAATATACATAAATTAAAACTGTAATTTCATCTTCAGGGCTCACAATGTAATTAATCTCTCATATTTTACAGATTTATGTCAACATAGCTTGTCACTGAAGTGGAAATTGCATTATGTATATCGTATGAGCATATTACTTTTCAGAGCTATAAAGCATGGTCCTACTAGGCTCTGGCTGAAACTTGTAAATGACTTTATAGGTATCATTGTGAATGTGAATTTCTTCAAACAACACCTTCAGGCTCAGAAACAATGCATACATTCTATACAATCCCACAGATTCAAGAGAAGTAAAGATTTAAAACTTAATTTAAGAATATATATTTTTTTAAATATGATTATAATTAAATCATACGGAGTTTATTATATCCCTGACAGAGCAATTTCCACATTAAATCATTGGAAGTGAGATGAGTTTGGCCCTCAGAAGTACAGAACAATTCTTAAAGAGTTATTTAAAGCAAATACCGTATATACTTGAGTATAAACTGAGTTTTTCCGGCACAAAATTTGTGCCGAAAAACCCGAAGTCGGCTTATACTCGGGTCATACAGGTTATTTGATTCGGTGCCCGCACACCTAATCAAATGCACGTAGTCTCCAGTCGTCTTCTGCCGTCTGCTTGAGGGGGCGGTGCTTCAGCTCAGTCCACAAGTCGCGGCTGAGCTGAAGAGGTAGGCGGCTGAACTGAACTGTATTCCACTGAACTATTT